>JAQZBX010040593.1:0-22617 GCA_029593785.1 Cabassous unicinctus | reverse complement strand
ACTTCTCCAGCTGAGTTGTCTTGTGTACCCTTGTTTGCAGATATGACTATCCACTGAAGTGTGGAAATAGGTCACAGGTGAATTCAAACTTTTTGCTCCTGATGCTGTAGTTGAGATTCTCAAAGGGCATGGGAGAGGTGTGCTAACTGGCCAGTGTATCTGCAAAGACTAATATTGCGAGGGTGTAGAACACAGCTTTGGGCAAAGTGTAGCACGATATAAATGTAGTTCTTGCTCAAAAGTGGTCACTTAACAGTTCTACTTCCAGTTTTTCCTTTTTAAGAAGAGTAGAACGAATTTTACTGAGTTCAACCATTATAATTTAGTCTGCCATTCCTGGGAAGTACACAAGGTAATTGAGGCCTCCAACCACATAGAGAACAATTAGATTGTTCCAGTATTTGAGATATTAGCTTTATTAGGTACCCAGTTTTACTTTTGCAATTCTCAGAGGCCAAGTTCTTTTGCAGTGTTTTTTTTTTTTTTTTTTTATCATGCTTACTCTTGGAACTATGGCATCATTTCCAAGTTACGTAAGTAAAATGGAACCAAGGCCCATTTATCAAATATGACTCAGTTTACAGAAATTATGCAATATTTACACTGTCTATTGACAGTTTCTCAGGTGGCATTATTCTTGTAACCAAGCAACTTTTGAGACAGTGGCTTTCAAATTTTAGCCTGCATCAGAATAACCTGGGGGCCTTTTTAAAACACAGATTGCTGGACCCCATTCCCAGATTCAGTAGATCTGGGGTAGTGGTTTGAGAATCTGCATTTCTAAAAAATTCCTTGGTGACTTTGACCTGGTGGTCCTGTTATCACACTCTGAGAAATGCTACTCCAAGAACTACAAGTTTTATTAAACTTCAGTCTTAATCTCTCTCTCTCTCTCTCTCTCTCTCTCTGTCTACAAACACACACACCCACAGAGCAGTCAATCTGTGAATAATGGCCGTATTTGTGAATTCACCTACTCACTAAAATTTATTTGTAACCCCCAAATCAATACTTGTGGTGCTTTTGTGGTCATTCGCAGACCTGTGCAAGTGGCAAAAAGTTTGAATCACCTGAATTGCATATTTCCAGTGGAGGGGAAACAAAGCAACATTCTGCCTTCTTATCTCTCATATTGTAAACAAGTTGTCCTGTCTGTGGTATACTTTGTGCCACAATTTTTTTTTTCCTTTTTATTGGTGATTTTACTGTTTAAAATGGCCCCCAAGTATAGTGCTGAAGTGCTGTCTGATGTTCCTAAGCCGAAAAGGTCTAGGCTGAACCTTACAGAGAGAGTACATGTGTTAGATCAGCTTTGTCCAAGCAGGAGTTATATTCCTGTTGGCATTGAGTTCAATGTTAATGAATCAACAATATATATTAACTCAGGTGTTTTCAAACAGAAACACATTTAAAACAAGTTTATGTATCAATCGATTGATGAAAATGTTGTTACTAGAGGCTCATAGGAACCATAACCCTTTACTTCCCCTAGAGCAATGGTTCGGTATTTACTAATTCAGTGTTCATGGTGACTTTGTAGAACATAACTACCAGGAATAACGAGAATAGACTGTATATATATATATAATATATATATATATATTATATAATATATATGCATGTTTGTGTTTGTATACATATATAGAGAGAGACACTGTAACAATGCCATTGGTTTTGTTGCTATTTAGGTTCTGGTTGAAATATGAGGCAAGAGCATCTCTTAAGAATATTTTCCAGAAAGTAAAAGCACTGGGAAAACCAAATTTATTGACTTTTCTCATAAGCACCAGTTCTCTAAAGACTTTCATTACATTTATTCAAATGTATTGAATATTCATGATGTATGAGAACTTTCCTCATGAAGAGGCCCCAACTGGTTTTTCATCATGGGGACTATGCTTGGAGTTGCTTTACCATTAGTTTCATTTGTAGTCAAGGTTATGACAAAACTAATTGTATCTCTGAAGTATGCCATTTTTAATGTGGACAATGGTCCAAGTAGCTGAGCTAATTCAGGCTCTGAAATATGCTGGGGAGTCACATGGAATATCCTTGTAGTATTCTGATTACTGAATGCTTTACAAATATGTCAGTATGGGAGGATATGGTGTCTTATTATCTTCATTTTGACTTTTCCTTAAGTCCTGCCTCACACACTGAGGATTAATGAGCTTTCACAGAGATCTCTACATCAAAACAGTTCATGAGGAGCCATAAGCTTTATTGAGCTTGCTCTCTTTTCATCCACTGCTGCCATTTTTTTCCTGCTTCCGGGCATCGATGTAAATGAACTTAGGGGGCTATTTAGGTTTGCAGCACAGAGGAAACACCTGTGAAACTTTGAATTTGTGTTCAGACTGGAAAATAGCACATGTTTAGATGGCAACACCTACTGGCCAAGGGTGATATCGCAGCTCTAAAAGGAGCCTACACTTCAGACAAGAAAAGAGCTCTCCCCAGGGTGGGTTGCTTGTAAAGTTAGGAAACTTTTCAGGGGAGAAATTGCTATTATCTGAGCTTAGGAGGCATGGAATGTAGATTGACTGCAGCTGAGGGTCAACTCTAGTATCAGGAAGGTTTTTTCAAGAGCTGAGGTTTTGAATGTGCTGCAACACCCATTTGGCAAACAGTGATACACGCGTACACGATCAGTAAACCCTGGGGATGAGTGGCCTTCTTAAAATGTTTCTTCCTAAAAAGTTTAAGCCTTATTATTATGATTTTTTAATATCTTTCTTTTTGTGATAATATCCTCTTTGTAAATGAAATGAATTGAAAAATACAATTCCTTTTACAGAACTCCGTTTACAGTAATCACACATTTATTCCAAAGTGGAATAAGTGGCAAACCTGGAGTTTGCTATAGGCTATTTCAGCAATGTGCCCTTTGGTCTAGAATTTACTAACAAGCATAGTGTGGTCACATCTATTGTGTTCTCTCAGATGGTGTGGTTACCTGTAGCTAAAGCTGTTTAGCCACAGGTGATTAAGACAGCCAGAACGTTCCTAAGGAACGATCCTGTCTTCCTACTGCCTTGCATACAGCCATCCATCCATCTCCTTGGTGTTTCTCTGCCCGTTGAAAAACTGCAAACCCTGACTGACATCTTCATTCTCTAACTTCCCTCCGGATACACACATGTGAGGGATGGAAGTTCCAGGAGGATGGAAAGGAAACTCATTTTGTAGGCAGTAGGAGATAATGCCTCTTATGTGTTGGGCATTGTGTGAGATACTTTACATATTTCATCTCATTTAATTATCAACAATAGCCAGGAGAAGTAGGCATTACTATCTCTATGTTTTGGTGGAGAAACTGTAGTTCAGACTCAGTAACTTGCCCCTGGTCCCTGTGCCCGATTGTTTCTATTATGCCACATGCTATGTCCGTAAACAGTTATGGTAAGTTAGGCATAGAGGAGTGAGAAAGCAGAGTAAGGAATTTGAATTTGATGGTGAGAGCATAATTAGTGTATTCTTGGAGGAAAAGTGGAAAATCCAAGCGTTGGAGAAAAGGCAGGACTAGGTTATGTTCTAGTCATTTTGGCTGTAAACAGAAAGTTGCTCCGATAAACGCTTTGCTTTTACCCAAATCAATTTGGTTTGTCCAGGAAAGCTGTACATGAATGTGGTTAAAGATCTTACAAAAGTGTCTCTTAAAATGACATTGTTCTTGTGGATGTAGCTGAAAAAGCTTAAAAGAATTATTCCTCAAGAAAAGAAGGACAGAGAAGCATCCTCGATTCCAGTGGCCCCATATCAGCAACATTGGCGTTGTCTGGGAACCTGTCAGAAATGCAAAGTCTTGCACCTACCCCAAACCTTCTGAACCAGAAACTCTAGGCAGATGGCCAGCAATCTACATTTTAACAGCCATCCAGATGATTCTGAAGCATGTCTACCTTCAAGAGCCACTTCTTTACTCTGTATTATCTTTATGTGAGAATTTTAATGTCTTTCCTCATTTATTTATGAAAAGGTGCCTTTAAAAACAATTCCATAAGCAATCATCAAATGTACTTTGAAAAGACGTAGCTTGCTTTCTCCCCTGATAGACTGTGGAAGGTGAGATAAAATGTAATAATGTAGTCTGTTCCTAGTATAAATAAATCCCATTGGTAATATATTTGAATAATTTAATTGACTTCTAGAGACTATTAAATATAACTTCTAAATAACAGGAACATCACATCTTAACTTTTACTTTATTTTTATCATAATATTGTTTTCTTTAGAATTATCTGAAGATGATGAAATTTTCAAATGTACCACAGATGCTAGTTAAAATGTCATATACCCATATTCATTAAAAAATAATAATATAAAAAATCCTTCCAATACTTGGAAAAAAACAAGGGAAAGATAAATGTTCCCTCTCATCCCTGCCCTATCCCAATCCTGCAAGGAAATAAATACCTTTGAAATACAGGATTCTAAGATTACAGGATTTCAAAGGAGACTAGGCAAAACAAAACTGGACTGTGTATTAAATTCCAGAATGTCAGCATTGACTAATTAAGCATGCAGAAACACAGTGAAGACTTTCTGGAAATCACATGATTCATTTTAAACCACTCTACCGGTTATTAGCATGGTCATGTTGAGCTAGACAGTGATTTGGAGTCAGGGGTTTAGAGAGCTAAGAGGGCCAGTTAAAATACTGTTAAAAAAAATAAGCTGTTGAGCAGAAAAACTGTCTTTTTGGCTTCCCAATATAAAGTTCTCTGCACTGTCACTTTTCCTTTGTTCACTGCACTATTTAGGAAAGATGCCCATTCCATATACTGCACCTTTTCTTTTTCAGAATAGCAATTTAGATGAGTTCTCCCAGAAAACGTTCATCAAGAAATTCTCTTTGCAAATGTTTTGCTATATGTATATTGTTGACAAAATTTTAGATCTGTTGATTTATATAAGTTAATTTTAAGTATACATATTTTTTAATCTACTTTATTTTACTCTGTGGCTTGTGGAAAGAGGGATCTTGTTCTAGTCAATGTTAACTTTGTTCAGCAGATTGTCCCGGACTTTCCTACATATTTTACACTGTACTGGGCCTATTAAGACATATGTTCCAAGTGGGATACCTGGCTCTCGCATCAGGTAACATGGTCAAGCTGGCCAACAGTCCAAAGCCAGGAGAAGTGTAGGCGTTATTTTAAGAACAGAATTGAAAAAAATAATTCAAAAGATCTTTTAAGACAGTACTTGTTTAAAAGCCAAATAGATTATTTTATACAAGATAGCAACTGCCATGAACTGGGAGGAGTGTCTTTAGCATTCTCTCTACCTAAGTGTGAAATTCTCTCACCAACGTTGGAACAGATTTCCCCTGGTGGTTCAGACGAGCTCAGGCTACGTTGTAGCAAGGCCCTCCCTACCCCAATGTTCTCTTGTTCTGTGGATCAGACTGACCTTGCATACTGATCACTCTTTCTGAAATGTAATAAATGACAAATGGGATATAATTGGTAGTAACAGGAAAAATATTTCGTATTTAGAAATTAATTCAATTAGAAGGTCAACTTTCAGCTTCGAGCAGTAATTCAGAATCTAATATTTGTAGCATGAACATAACCTAACCTCTTTCAGTGACAAGACTGAAAAATTCACGAAAATCTTCTGAAGAATACAAAAACTTCAGGGGATTTCAATTCTAAACAGTAATGTAGAATTTGCAGTTGATAGTGGACAGCACTATGTACACTTTCCCTAAAACTGAAGTTTTTGGATTAGAACATCATATAAAGTTAGAAAAATATATCAGGATGGCTCCTTTTTATAAGAATCACATCTTATTATTTTTCATATTTAAGACTTACAATATGGAGTTTTTGAGCTAAAGGAATGTCAGTATTTGTGACATTTAGAGTATCAAATAGTATCTTCCCAACACCAACCACCATCATCTTGCTGCAGCAGGAGTTTCCAACTCATTCTCCTGCCTTCTGTTTTGATCCCCTTCCACAGGCCCACTTTCCATACAGCAGTCAGAGTAATAAAGTACAGACAGATCTTATCATTGCCATCCTTTCATTCCAAAACCTCCCATGGCTGGCACCCCAGTGCAACTGGAATAAAACAAAACAAAACAAAAAACCCTCCTATGGTCTCCAAGACCCTCCACAAGCCGGCTCCTGCCTGCCTCTCAAAACTCACTCTATGCACTCTCCCAGTGGTCTACTAAGCTCTCACCATGCCAGCCTTCTGGATAGTTCCTTAGACATAAAGTTTCTTGCCATCTCAGGGCTTGGCATTCACTTTTCTTTTTGCTTGAAACACTCTTCCTCCAGGTTTTCAAATGTCCCTTTTTATGGTGAAGCTTCTTTGCTCCCCAAGGCTAAGTCAATCCCCTGGATTCACCCTCTACACTATTCTATTTGTCTTTCCAGCACTTACCAGTACCTGAAATTATCTTGTTGTTTTTTTTCCCCCTGTGTTTATTATTTATGTCTTCTATTAGAATATAAGCTAGTTAAGGTCAAAGTCTATCATGTTAGCCTTTCTGTTTTCACTGGCAACTAAATAAGTGCTCAATAAATGTTTGTTGACAGACTGTCTGAAAAATATCATCTTTTAACCAAGCCACACAAAGTATTTTGATTTTCTCGATTTAACTCTGATTTTGTCTCTTGGCCTGGATATATAATTTATATTAAATTTCTATTCTTTTAGCTCTATTATTTTATTCTCAGTAGGAAAAAGAATACGAAGAGTTCATTTAATCCAGATTTCACACTGGATTACTATCACCTAGGGAAACTTTTAAAAAAGCAATGATGCCTGTGACCTTTGACCAAACCATCTTCTGGGGATAGAGTTTTGGCATCTGTATTTACATAAACTCTCAAGGTGATTCTGATTCCTGAGAGGTTGGAAAAAAAAACGGGATCAATTAACATTTATTTTCAATATGCTGCAGATTTAGGAAATATCTTATCCTAAAAAGAATTCAAGTGAAATAGAAAGTATCAATGCTGGGAAGAAACCACATCAACCTTATTGAGGGTGGTCCCAAATGATAACTGGTCATCACTTAAAAGATGTTTTACCTGGACACACTGACATTCTTTTGGATCTGATAAAGTTCGTCTACATACTAAATACTTCACTCAGTTCTAGGAATTATAACATAATATCCGGTTTAGAAATGGTTATTGATAGCTTCATATGTAAGCATTAACCAATTTTAAATTTTATACCAAGTTGTAGTAACTAATTTAGGATACAGAGTATTACAGAATATCTGTCGTCAATGGCTGTTTTATGAACTATAAGAGTGTCTCCCCAAATTTGCAGTCAACAGCTATCATTTGGACTATAAGAATAGCTCTCCCTAAATTTATTACTAAGGATTAATTTAGTAAATTAGAAAAATATGGATCCTTATTTTATCTTAATGTAAATTGTGTTATTATTTTATGATATTTATCAGCTTAAATTGGTTTTTCTCCATCTGATATTTTTCCTGTGCTTTTTTTCTCTTTTGTTATGCTGTGGGAAAAGTATATACTCACATGATTAAAAGACAAAATATCTTTACTCCACAAATCAAAGATTACCATTGATGTCTATAATATATATTGGACTTTTTATTTCGTTAATTAATCTATAATTAAATAATTCAGAGGAATTTTTGAAGTGTAGTCATGATTGATTCATGCCTTTTCTAAAACCAGTGTTCTGTTCTACCTCTTTCCTTCCTTCTTTTCTCATTTATTTGACAAATGTGTTTAATGCCTATTATGTATCAGGTTCCTTAATATCATCTTGGCATTAAAATAATAATAATAATACAAAATAATAAAATATATTCGTGGAGGAGTGAAAATAATTTTCAAACATTGGGATTCTCATGCGGTTTATCCATTTAACCATAATTCCATTGATAATTATGGAGGTAATTTTAGTTAGGCTGGCTAAACCATTTCATGACTGAATATACCTTACAGCAAAAGAACTCTGTTGTGCAGAGATGATATTGTTAAGATTAAATTTATGGTCCAGATATTTTAGCATTTGAATGATTAATAAGAGTGAAAACATATCCTCTAGCTTTTTGAATTGATGCAGTGGAAACCTTTTGTGATGAATTCTAGTTAGGCATTACATTTTATTGATGTGGGCTGAAACAAGTTTTATTTAACATAAAATAAGACAAATAGATCAATTTCTGTCCCAATAGTCAAGCATCTTTAAATATATGAATTCTGAAATGTGCCAACCTCTAAGGGGAGATGTGAGAATAAAGGGTGGGTTATGTATCATCACCCTCTGCTTGGTATTGATCTTTGTGAGTTTAAATAGGTCCATATTTAGATACTGAATCCTCTTGCAGACTCTGTTTTATATACTGTCACAGCAATCCTTCTTTATCAGTGTTTATCAATTGCCTACACAAGTTAAACCTGACACACTGTGAGTTTCTTCCCATAATTTTTTTCTAGCTTCATTTTCTCTCTTTTCATTTTTTCCTTTCCAGTAAAAGCAATATTATTTCCATTTGGACAACTCCTTCGGTGATATCCCAAATCATATTCATAACTGCTGGTCCATTGCAATTCAAGTTAATACCCGGCTACATACCCCTGGTGTTTACTGGGTGCTTATCACCAAGCTATCTGGGCTATGTGAATAGTTTATGTATTTGTGTGATTTTAAATAATACATGTGGCCAGATGCTAAAGCATTAGAGAAGATTGCAGGTAAATAACATACTATCTCTTCAATGCAGTCCCTGCTATAGCTTCCAGCTTAGTCAGAAACAAGACCTATAGTGAAATGGCAGCTGCTACTAGTTCTCACTCTCCCAGAATGGAAGAGCTAACAAGCTCTAACAAGAGCTTGGGAAAGGGGTAAATATTGGTGGACCTGGTTGGTCTTTGTTCCTTCCCCAAAAGGCAGAGGAAATCAGGGAGAGGGATGGGATGGCGGAAGATACAGGGAGGCTGACAGAAAAGCCTAAAGAAGGGCTTTCAGAATTGTCTATCTGGACATGATTAGAATAGGTTTTCGTAAACAGACTAATCTTTATTAAACTGAATTCTTGATCTCTTTTTATGTACATTTTATCATTTTGCATCAGCTTCAGTTAGTTTATCTCTCTCTTGATATTCTTTCTTTGCTCTTTTTCTACTTTCCTTACATTCTTTGAGTGAACTGTATAACACACACAGGGTCAAATGGGGAGTAGATAGGTATCCTCCAACTTCCTGTTCTCATTTGTGTAAAACAGTGTATATTCTCATATATATCAACAATCTGTATTAGATATGCTCTTAAAGAATCTTTATATAGCTGATTGTGTTAATAAAAATGATGAAATTGATTAATCTATATATTATGTGATCTTTCACAATGGCAAAATGTTGGTGTGGTTCTTGTAGGTAAGCTAGGAAACTAAAACACTTTTTAGAAAATAAGTTGTAATTATAAGTTTTTTAAAAAAATTGTTGCCCAAGGCAGATTCCCAGGGAAACTTTCCTATTTAGGCCTATTTAGTGAGTTTAAAACATATTTTAAGAAGATTGATAACATGGTGGTCACAGAGATACTCTCACAAAATACTGTCTAAGCTGTTCCTTCTTTGGGAAGCAGTGATTTAGAGCAGTTTGTCATATTTCATGTGTCTATTGGCACCCACCCATTCTTCAAAGAGCATTATTTTTGTTGTGTTATATGCTGTTTATGTAGTGTGGATGTGGCGCATTTTTAGCAAGAGTTTAAAATGTTCATGAATTGGAGAGTTTTCAACAATGGATTGATATTTGTCATGTAGCTTGGAAAATTGCTCTATTGATGGCCTCATTTTTAGTTGTGACATCCAGCTTTCTGCCTATTGTCTTAGATTTTTTTGTGTGTGCAGCTTTATACTCCTTGGTATTTTAAAATTCTTTGGTTTCCTATCACAACAAATCAGCCAGCCTGAATAAAAATAAATCCATCTATATCTTTCTCTCTTTCCTAAGTGGTGTAATCATGTGTAATTCTTACTGTCTACTCAAAACTGTTGGGGGATCAACTAAAGATTCCATTTCAATGATTACAAAAGATAATGTCTTCTTTTCTTTGCTCTTGGCAACATCTTTTCCACATTCAGAAAATAATGAAAGTGAGCCACTTTAGCTCTTGGCCATCTTCCTAACACATGCTTTAGAGTTAATGACCTATGGACTGTGTCATTCTTTATTAAAGTAGGTTTTTCCATTCCTAGGGAGCGTTTAAAAATTTTTAAGCAATATGATTCTGGCATCCCCAGATGTGTGTGTGTGTGTGTATATATACACACACACACACATTTTGGAACTGGGAAAGGATTTAAAAAAATTTTTTTTATTGTGGTAACATATATACAATACAAAGTTTCCCATTTTAACCACTTTCATTGGTTTCACATATCAAAGTCAGTGATGTTAATTGTGTTCATAATATTGTGCTACCATCACCACCTTCCATTACCAAGTCTCTTTCATCTGCCATACAGAAACTCTGTGCCCATTAGCTACCCAATCCCTCCATCTCCCTTCCCATTGCTCCCAGTTTGTGGTAACCTGCAATCTCCTTACTGTCTCTGTGAATTTGCTTATTCTAGGCATTTCATATAAGTCCTTTTGTTTCTGACTTGTTTCACACAACATGTTGCCTTCAAAGTTCGTTCATGTTGTAGCATTATATGGGAAGGAAATTTTGAAAACTTCTTTTACTGTTGGTTTTGAAAACCACTACTACTTTTGCTGAATATCTTTAAGTTAGTGTTTCTCAAAGGGTGATCTTTCAGTAGTTTTCATCAGCATAATCAGAGGCTGTTAATAGATTCCTGAGCTACTGGATTAGTGAGTGGTCCTGGGCATCTGCATTTTTAGCAAGCATCCCAGGAGATTCCCATACACTCCACTGATGGAAAACCACAGCTTTAACCACCAGGCCTAGTGACTGTGACTGGTCTTGAAAGTAGTACTATTACCATTTTCCAGGTGACATAATTTGCATTGAATGGCTGGAGTAAGCACATTAAAGACTTTGAAATCTACTTCAAATGTTTGGAAATCGAGCTAAATACTTTCAGATACTTCCAGAGTTTCATTGACATTTAAAATTGTGTGCTATTACTTGTAGTAGAATTGAGAGTTGAATCTCAACTATTAAGATGAGGTGGTAACATTTTATGGTGATAGAGCAAAAGAAACCTGAATATAAATATACCACTAGGGGTAGTACAGAATAATGATTTATGAGGGAGACAAATTTGACTTGAATTCTAGCTCTACCTCTGTAATCATGGGGAAATTACATAAAGTCTTTAATTCTCATAGCTCATACTAGAATTTTTTACAGTGTGATTTAAATTCAATGTCTTTATATAGTAAACTGTAGTTCAAAAATGTATTGCTAAAAGATTTGATCAGTCAGATATTCTATAGCCTACTGAAAATGTCCATTGAATCAGAGAACTGATATTCCTACATTTTAATCTTTTTTCAGGATTTGTAAATGTAAACGAGACCAGCTTTTCAAAGATGAATTTCTTTGGAGTTTATTTGTTAAACAACAGTATTTAGGTTATGTTTGACAGGCTTAGAAAGAGAGGGCTGGTATCATGTACTATGTATATCATGTCCTTGTGTAATAATTTTTGTGATATATTTAGCTCTGGAAATTAGGATTTAAACTCTGCTTCTTCTCTAAATTTTCCTATGAACAGAACATGGAAACTCCTTTAAAATTCCCATCATTGCGAATGCAAAATGGTGTAGCCTTTGTGGAAGACAGTTTGGCATTTCCTCAGAAAGCTAAGTATAGAATTACCATATGACTTAGCAATCCCACTACTAGGTATATACTTGGAAGAATCGAAAGCAGGGACTCGAACAGATATTTGCACATAAATGTTCACAGTGGTATTATTCACAATTGCCAGAAGATGGAAGCAACCCAAGTGTCCATCAACTGAGGAATGGATAAATAAAATGTGGTATGTACATTCAATGGAATATTATTCAACCATAAAAAGGAATGAAGTTCTGATACATGTGACAACATGGATGAACCTAGAAGACATCATGTTGAGTGAAATAAGCCAGACACAAAAGGACAAATATTGTGTGATCTCACTGATACGAAATAATTAGAATAAGCAAACTCATAGAGTCAGAATCTAGAACATAGGTTACTAGGGGCTGGTTGGGAGTAGACAATGGGGAGTTAATGCTTAAATTGTACAGAGTTTCTATTTGTGCTGACTATAAAATTTTGGTAATGGATGGTGGTGGTTGTAGCACAACATTGTGAATGCACTTGACAGCACCAAATTAAATATGTGAATATGGTCAAATGGGGAAATTTTAGGTTATATATATGTTACTAGAATAAAAAAAAAAAAAAATAGGACTGTACAACCCAGTGAACCTTTTAATAAATGATTGACTATAGCTAATGGTACAATTTAAAAATTTTCTTTCATGAAGTGTAACAAATGTACCACACTAATGCAAGGTGTTAATAAGAGGGTGGTATATGGGAATTCTGTATTTTATGTATTTTGTGCATAATACTTCTGTAAACCCACAACTTCTCTAACAAATAAATTAATTAAAAAATTCCCACCACTACAAAATTTACACTGTTTCACAGAATCCTTCCCCTGAAATCAGTTGTCATTTTAAGAAAGAAGCAGGGCAAAGCATGTGTATGTCTGTTGGACACAAAAGGATGTAGGTTTGGGCCCTATTGTTGAAAGGAACTGGAAAATATTACAAGAGCACTGCAGGCGTTTCTTGATATCTCTCCACGTATTGCCCCCTGCAGCTATATGCAGTTAGGTTGAAATATTTGTGAAATGTAGTAGAAGAAAATGTTGTGCACAGAATATAGAGGCTCTTCCATTTTATTAAGTGTTTATGACAAGTCTTCATGAGGTATCAAATATTTTGGATTAAACATATCACCTAAAATAAATGCTTAAATGAATGATAAAAAGCAACTTTCTAAGAAAAAAGTTAAAATATGTCTGCTTATTTGCCCGTATTGGCCAAACCATTCTAATTCCCAGCAATTAGATGTAAGCCAAGCATAGATGGTCTGGCTCTATACATATTTAGATATTATCCAAATTTCCAAGATCATCTAATGGGCCTTTAGCCTTTCTTCTAACAACTATAGTTTGTGCATTTCCTAAGAATGTATTGACATGATAAATAGTTTCTAAAATAAACAAGTAAAAGCAATCTTATTTGGCATACCCAATAGAATGCATATTGAAAGAAGATAATTTTGTACCATATCCTTAATCAAATGTATATAGAAAGAAGAATGGAAAGAATTAGAAACAGTGATTATGACTGACTAGAACTATTCCAGAAATGTCTGCACAGCTGACATGTAAATAGTTTCATATTTTGAAAAGTTAACTATAATTTTTATTAGTTATTCTCTACAGTGACTTCATTTGATAGGTCAACTTTCTAAACCTCATTTAACAATAATTAAAAAATTAATAGATGGAAGGGGCTTTAGATGTCAAGCAGTTTAACTGTTTCATTTGAGATACTGACGACCAGACAAGTTAGTGATATGCCCATGGTTATTGTTCTAATTATGATGGAATTGAGGCCAGAACTCAGTTTAGTGCCCTTTCCATTAAACTTAACTGAGGTAGAAAAAGGAGGCAGATCCAGACGTGAATTTTCACTAAATTTCCAGTCCCTAGTCTGAACCACTGTTCTCCCACAGAGTTACAGTCTCTCCCAGCAAAAGTATATAATATGTGCAAAAATATTTCCCTTAATGCAGGATACCAGTTAGACAACAATTTCCAAAGGTGATAAGGCATATAAGGGAGGGTGGAAATAGCAGTGGTGCTGAAAGTGGAGGTGAATTGAGATGAATTAGGAGAAAGACAAGTTAAGATATTAGCTATGATTGTGATTTGCAATAATATGCATGCCTCCAATCTCAAACTCATTTCCTGTATCCCCTACAGGCAGGTGACTGGGCAGACATCTTCATGTCAGGTGTGTTCAGAATATCTTTATTAAGTGCTGGATAGGTTACTCTTCCAGGGGAATGTCTTTGAGGTATGTGAGATTAATGTTGGGAGATAAAGCAAGAAGAATGAGAAGAGGGCAAAACTGTAGAAGCTTCAGCTTTGTACAAGAAGGCAGGAAGAGAGAGGGAGGAAATGAGGGGGAAACTGAAACATCTATGAGAAGGCTGCAGGACCATGCACAGACCCGTGGGATGCATAAACGTCGAGGCACAGAGGATGCCTGGAAATTACCAATCTTAGGAAAGGGTATGGAGAATTTTTATAAAGCAAAATTAGGTGAGACACATGGTTAGAACAGGTGTTTATAGACCCCAACACTAGGGTCTGTCAGGAATGCAGACTTGCTTTTGGTGAATGAAAACGTGAGAGGCCCAAAGAAAGTGCATGCAATCAAAAAATGAAAGAAGGAAAAGGAACCGGAAAAACCCAGAAACAGAAAAGTATGGCTAGTTCTGAAGTCTGTGAATTTGTCTTGGTTGGATATTTATCATTTATGTAAATACATATTTTAGTTTGCCAAGGATCAATAAATTTCTTGTCTGGAGGGGGATGGGTACTTTCCTTTGGGAATGGTTTAAAGCAGACTAGCAGGGCGACAGGCTAGATTCCCTTTGGGGTTAATTCGAGGCCTAGGATTGGCTGATGTCGACTTAAAGTAGCAGTTCCGCCGTCACTGGAGCAGGGTGAGAGACCACGGCAATGACATTCACTATCACCACGTGAACCGCTCTCCATCTTGGGCCAGCTTGAGTTCCCATAAAAATGTGTTCTCTCCTTTGGCTGCATAATTCACTTACTGATAGAGTGCTTTATTTACTTAACTGATAAAAGTAGGAAAAGAAGCACTTGTGGGGAAGTTAGGAATTTTGGTATACATTCTCATCTAAGACATCAATGGCACATTCTACTCCACACTTTATTTCCTGTCTTTAGTATGCTCATATACAACACATTCTCTTCAATTAAAAAAACAGGCAATCAAATTTATACCCACAGTTGATTGATGCCCCATCCAAATTGGTAACTTTGGCCTACTAAACCATTCTATTCTAAAATCCATGATGACCCGCACCTACAAAACTAGTCTGATTTATAATTTTGCCCTGACACCATTATTGAATTGTAAATCCTAGCACTCTGCCACAGGTAATTTTGGTATCATGATTTTAATTTTAATTGAGGGTGACATTTTTGGGGGAATGAACATAAAGATTCAAGTTATGTTTTTAAGGCTAATCAGGCCTTAAAAATAAATGAATATTCATCAACCTTGATTGATCATCTACAAATAAATAGGAAAAAAAAATATACAATCATGAGCATTCATTTTCAATAACAGATTATATAGTCCTTGTCTATGTAGAATTTGGAAAAAATGTCTCTTTTTGGTAGTAGCTCATTCCATACTGAAACCCAATAACCCTCCCCCTCCCCAAACAGCTGTTTATAATAAATTTCTTGCTGGGATTTGGATATTAAACACCTATATATAAAAAGGTTAGGAACATAATGTCTATGTAATTCAGAGGAAAGCTAATTAAACCTATCATATAGGTGATGATGTTTTCTCTCATATGCTAACAATACTGAATTAGCTTTCAATCTCATTTGCTGATATGTTTCTATTCAAAATTTAGAATGATGGAGCTACAAATTAAAATAATCATTTTGGCTATAAGTGCATGGTGCTCCAGATTTCCCAGGATACAGTGTCAAAAATACTGTGTCCAAATAAAATCATTCTTCTCAGTGGCATAGCTTTTTAGCTATAACCCATATAGTAAAAAGCCATTTAAAATTTTTTGTTGGCTTCACAACAAAATTTACATTTCAGTGGTAAGCTGAATATTGGGCTTTTTTTTTTTAAGTAATTTTTTTTCTTTACTAGATAAGTTGTGGGTTTACAGAATAATCATACATCAAGTACAGGATTCCCATACTCCACCCCCACCGCCAATACCTTGTACTGGTGTAGACCATTTGTTACAATTGATGAGAGTACATTTTTATAATTGTACTATTAATGAAAGCCCATGGTTTAACTTAGGGTTCACTCTTTGTATAGTGCAGTTCCATGGATTTAAAAAAAATTCATTCTGTTACTGTATATACAACCTAACATTTCCCCTTTTAATCACATTCCGACAGTGCTGTGAATTGCATTCACAATGTTGTGCTGCCATCACCACCATCCATTACCAACATATTCCATATAGGAACCCTGTACATTTTAAACCTTAACTAGTCATTCCCTATCCCTATCCCATGCCCTGGTAACCTATATTCTAGATTCTGACTCTATGAGTTTACTTATTTTGATTGTTTTAAATCAGTGAGATTATACAATATTTGTCCTTTTGTGTCTGGCTGATTTCACGCAACATGATGTCTTCAAGGTTCATCCATGCTGCTGCATGTATCAGGACTTCATTTCTTTTTATGGTCGAATACTATTCCATTTTGTGAGTATACCACATTTTATTTATCCCTTTATTGGTTGATGGACACTTAGGTTGCTTCCATATTTTGGCAAATGAGCAATTTTTATACCTAATCCAGATATAGGACACTCTGGTTATAGATCCCTGTAAATGATAAATTTCTACTTATTTTAACACTAAACTCTTCAATTGGTCTTGTTTTGATACCTAAGAGTTAGAGAATCATAGACATGGAAGAGGTTGTCTAAAGATTCTTTTTGGTATGCAAATCCAATCATATAAAATTTAGTATGTCTTTTTTGTATAAAATATATGTGTTATAAAGACTTCACACAAAAGGTTTTATTAACAATTGCAATGAGCACATGTTCGAAAGGGGGTTAGGTAAATAAAAATAATCTAATCTGCTAGATACTTTCATAGCTGGAAACTCTTCTTCAGTTGCTATGTTTATTGTACATGCTCAGTACTCAGTGAACTATAAAAACATGATGTAAATGAAAAATTTGCACTAACTATAAACACTCAATTTCCTTTATTTATTGGAAATCTTCCAGATTGAAATGATCATCCCCTTGTCCAGAGGAGGGTAAATCCTCTAGTTGAATAGCTCGGATGCAAGTAATTCTTCTACAAAGAATTTCCGAATAGGAGGTATGATCAGGGAGAGGTTATATGCTTGGAGGCCATTTATCATAATTTAGTTTTTGTAGTGTTCTAGAGATGAATTCATCTTGTTAGCTCATCAAAATAATAAAGATAAAGAGGGATTTGCATCTTTTACAAAGGCACAGGTGCTTTACATGATTAAGAACTGAGAAGCGCAATGTGAAAATTCCTCTATGTAGTTTTTTTTTTTAATTTTCATGTATTACTGAGTAATCTAGGGATTCACTCCTTTATAAGATGAAAGAATTTGAAAGCTGGTGCAACAACAAATAAACCTAATTAAATCCTGATCATTCCATTGTATGCTTTGTCCAACACTGTAAATTCTGCAAGGGGCAACAACAAAATGTTCATAACAAGAAGATAAGAAATAAAAGGAGTTAAAAAAAATTTTTTTTGAAAAACATTTTTAAATTTTAATTAAAAAAACAAAACAAAACTATTTATCTAGAATAGCCAACTATACCATATGGATTTATTTTGCTATTGTACCATAGTGAACAGGATAAAAGTTTCCTATGAATAGGGAGGAAAGTACTTGCATCTATTCTACAAAGGATTTAAGGGCCTCTAATATCATGGCATGAACGAACCTTTCCACAGCTATATTTAGGTGGGATAAACTTTCCTTAGAGCATTCATAGTGGACATGAAAGTGAATCTAGATTTATTATTTATAGTCCCAAACATGACACAGGCTACTTCGGAGAAAATTTTATATTTTACAAGCAGTCTAGATATGACTACATTTCTACTATTTCTAAATTTGTTTAGTAATTCAAAGAGGGAATTGCTCTGTTGCTTTTATACTTCATCAAAACCTAAGACTCTCTACTCAAACTTTTGGCATCATTTTAAAGTGACAAGCCTACCTCCATTCAGAACTATCAGAGATTTAGCCTAGACATCTTAGAGGGAAGGCCCTGAAACTTTATCATTTTAGTAAGGTGGATCATTTTGAGAAGGGCAGTACATGTGTACATTTCACATTTTTGAAAAAGCTTTATTTAGGTTTCTAATCCATTCTCTGAATTCTTCAATTCTGTGACCTTTTTCTATATATTCTTTGCTATCTACCAATAAATATTGATGGAGAATCACTGCCCCCCCCCCTTTTTTTCTGTCAATGTCAATTAAGGTCAGAGTAGGATGGAAGTTTCTCAAGAGGATGCAGAAGGGAGTAAAATACACGTTTGATGGTGTACCTTTGAAAATAAGTTCCCTGAGGTCATGGGATGTTCTTGACATTATCCAGAATCGTGTAGGATTTTGTGTCTGAATTAGTAGGGGGGAAATAGTCTCATAGGCAATGTAAGCGTAATAAAGGAAGCAGCCCTCTTTTTCCACACTAGGAATACACTTCAGAGCACACAGTAGGCAAAGGCATCCTATTTTCAAGAAATGCCTTCCACTTCACCCTGACAACAGTCTCTTACCATTTAGTACTTCCCAGAAGTAACAGACTCCCACGACTGTCATTTTCATAAGCAGCGTTTCTTTAACTAGGGGTGGGGATGTTGAAAACCGATTGAAAACCGTGGTGACTGAAATGGTCTTGATAAGAGAGTCTAATGACCTTCCTCCCCCGTGGTCTCATCAGCAGGCAGTAAACTAGGCTCACAGTCCTCCATTCTCATGTAAAAACCTTTCTGTCAGAGAAGTAATTACCCAGCCAGATAGATGCCCCTCCGAGTTGAAGTCTAGGAATCATTATACTACTCTGTAATTACCGTTTATTACTTTATCTGTTCATGTCCGCAGAGTATAAAAAAGTGTCCCTCAGCTGGACAATACTATCATAACAAGATGTACAAAATATTAATGCAAAAGCTTTTCACTGTCTGCATTTTCTTTGCCATGGCAACTTAAAATCAGCCGGCATCCAAGCAATTTGTAGCTCCACCACGCTCCCTAACCTTCACGTGGCAGAACAGGGCATTTCATCCAGGAAAATCTAAAGCTTTAGGCTGACAACAGGTGCAGGTATTATCTTGACAAAGACCTGCATGATAAATGCCTCATTTTTCTTTACAGGGACAAGTAGTACATTCGGGGCTTGTTATTGGCAGATGTTATTCTAACAGAAATTCAGAATTCAAATCCTTCAGAACCCCTGCCATGCTGTGTGCTAAGACGGGGGAGTCAGCCTAGAGAGGTGCTTTCTGCATTTCAGTGCAGTGCTGCTAACTGGACCTTGGCTTTTGTTGCTCAGCACTTTGCAACCTTTTACCTTCTTCAAGGGATCTGATAAGACAGAATTTTACAAGTTTAGGTGTACAGTTTACCTTTGAACAAAGGAGAGGTTCCTTTGGGGAGAGCAAAAGAAATGCAGCATCTATAATCCTTTAAAGAAACCAAAGCTTTTGTATTTTAAAGAAGGAATCAGAGAATTCAGAATAACAGTATCATAGCTTAACATATGCCATTCATCTTCAATTTTTAAAGAAATGCAAACTATTAAATCTTGGGAGAAAGTATGGCATAGTGGCTAAGTGCATGGACTTTGGATTCCTTAGGCCTCTAAGCCATAGCTTCCTCCACTGCAAAATGTTGATAATGATAGTAAGCATTTTGTAGAATTGTCAAAAGAGTTAAATGAGGCAAAGATTGTCAACTGTTTAGTCCCACCAGTAGTTAGCTCATAGTAAGCTCTCAAAAAGGTAGCAGTGACTTCGATTCTACTAGACTACATAGTATTATTTATTGGTGCTCTGGTGGCTCGGAGCTATGTCCTCCGGAGAATCATGTTCTTAATCTTAACTTATTCCTGTGTGTGTGAACACATTGTAAATCAGACCTTTTGATGAGATTACTTCAGTTAAGGTGTGGCCCAAATGAATCAGGATGGGTCTGAATCCTAATACTGGAGTCCTTTACAAGCAGAATGAAATTCAGACACACAGAGAGAAAGCCACAAGGAAAAGCCAGAAGTCAACGGAACCCAGAGAAGCCAAGAGACACAGCCATGTGCATTGCCAAGTGACAGAAAAAACAGAAAGTGACCAAAAAATAAAAAACCAAGGATCACTGGCAGCCAGCCCCAGAACTCCACAGTCTTAAAGGAGTAAGCATCGCTTTGATGACGCCTTGATTTTGGACTCTTCCTAGCCTCAAAACCATGAGCCAGTAAATTCCCTTCGTTTAAGTTAACCCATTGCATGGTATTTGGACACTAAACAGATGCTAATCCTCTTTTGTGAGTTTGGCATTCTGAAACATTCTCTACACTACTCTATCTAACTTTAGGATCCTACATATGGGGTTGCTGTAGCTCAAGATGGCCCAGGAAATTTGTGGTTCCAGGAAGGAAGAAGGCATGAGTAGGTGTTTCTAAGAAGCGGTGGAGTTGCAAGGAAGATCTTTTGCAAAGTTCTACTTAGGGAATTGTAGCTGAAGCTTCTTCCAGTCCTGCTAACACAAGCCTACTTCACTTCCAGGAAACTAACCTGACCCAGGTATAGACAGAGGCCGATTGAAGTACTGAGTAAGGTATAAAAGTGCTCCAGGAACACATTTCAAATTGCATTTTTGCCAAAGAAATCTAAGCTCTATCTGTCTTTCAGAGCATGCTAATTAGTTCCTGCTGTTAATATTTTCTCAAAAGATCTAAATGACAGGTGTTAGTTCCTGAATATTTCTTCTTTTCTAAGGGGTCGAGAGCTGTTGAAAGAAAGGCTGAGATTAGATTTTAAATTTTTGATTGATCTTCACAGCAAATGGTATCTTTTTAAGTAGGCTAGGTCAATATTAACAGAAGTTATCCAAAGATGTCAAATTGTTTCTGAAAAGGGGTTTTAGATTCACAAATCAGAAAACATGATCAAAATAGAGTTAGAAGGCATGGGTTGGATTATTGGTTCAGCCACATACTCTCCATGTGAACTTTGGCAAGTTATTTGACTTCCTTAGGTCAGTTTCCCAATCTGTTCAACAGGACAAATAATAACTGACTCAGGTTTGTTGTGAAGATAAGATGCATGTAACATATTAAGCACAGGGAATGGAAGATAGTATACACTCTCAATGATATCTACTGTTATTCTTATTGTCATATTCCCTTTTGGATAATGTTACCATCCTCTTAGTAAGCATGTTTGTCAAAGTTAGTCTTATTAAATGATATGCACATATGATTACTATGTTAAGAGGCCAAAAACACAACAGAAAAATCTATTTAAATTCACAACTGTGCAGAAGTTTGCTACACAGCTTGAAAATAAAAATATCAACAAATTTCAAGAACTCCGACTAACTGGGGCTTTGCATAAAACACCGGAGCATTATGTGGATTTAGTGCATTATCATGTGGCATAGATTGCTCTTGAGATTTTAAGATGATAAACAAAACCCATATGTATTTGCAGGGTCCTCAGAGGGCTCTGTGGAATGGTACATACCTTTTGGTAAACTTCAAAAGGCCAATTTTATTCACTCCTTGAAAATGTACATGTCATTACCTAGAAATATTTTCAACTGAGGTTTTAAAAAATGACAAGTTTTCATTTTGTGGCGGTCTTGCTAACCTAATTAAGTAATCAAGTGATTTGTTATTTCAAGCATATCCCATTGTCTTTCCTGCATTTTGATTAACTTGCTAAAAAATTCTCTGCTGATATGCTTATTGGGTCTGAGGACCATTTACTAAATCATAATCTCAGAACTGAAAATGAGGATGTAAATTGTCAAAAACATGACAGGAACAGTAGAATTAAATGCATTTCTTTTCTCAGGAGGAAATCACCATGGAAGGATGCACAAGGTAACAGACTCCCCCACTCCCACTGCCCATTTTCAAAAGAAACACTTTGACCCAAGCCCTGTTTTCAAACATACACTTACTTTGTTTTGATTAAGGAAGTCACTGTCATTATTTCCACAAATGTCCTAGCCTCTGTATACAAGTAATTGACGTAAGTACTTTCTCAATTTTGTCTGTAAGTTCAACTAGTATCCATATTTAGTTATGATAGTTAGTGCTTCCCAAGGCAGGGTCAGTGTGTGGGCATTCTGGTGTGCCCCCTGGGTTAGTCACTGCTGATCTGGATTCCAATCTTTATACTTTTGTTCTTGGCATGAGTTAGTGATTTAACACTGGTGTCCCATCAAAAGCATTGGCCCAACTCTGGGTCAGGCTTTGTTTGTTTTTATAGCCAATAGGGTTAGTAAATTTCACTTTTGACCTTTACAAGTGGTGTCTGGGTCATAATGGTATGAAAATCACAACCAAGTAAGGATCTAGGCTTGCTTTTAATGAAGAAGTCACTTCATCTGATTCTTTACAAATCCATTTCTGTAACTTGTCTGGATAGACTGTGCAATCCATCCTGTTTGGTTGTAAGAAGAACTAAAGAGTTTGTTTCCAATGGACTGTTTTCTTTGGAATTTTAAGAGTTTGTAGTTATGCATCACAGATTATATAACAACAATGGAAGATCCTCCAAACTCGGTCATCTTTGTGACATT
>JAQZBX010040592.1:0-22633 GCA_029593785.1 Cabassous unicinctus | reverse complement strand
AGCAATCCTTGGTCTTTGGCTTTTCTGTCACATGGCAATGCATATGGTGGCGTCTCCTGGCTTCTCCTTTCTCTTCAGGTTTCTGTTTGCTTTCAGCTTCTGGCTGCTCCCACTCGCTTTTTCTCTCTCTGTGACCTTCCCAGTAAGGCCTTCAGTAATAAGATTAAGACCCATCCTGATTCATTTACTTCCTTAACTGAAGTAACCTCATCAAAAGATCCTATTTACAAAGGTTCACACCCACAGGAATGAATTAAGTTCAAGAACATATTTTTCTGTGGTACCTAGCTCCAAGCCACCACACTGTCATTTTTTTAATGTTGATTTGTCCCAAACTTTGAGAGTATAGACCGGATTTCACTACCCATTCATCCCCTTGGCTGGTGCCTTTGAGCAGTAAACAGCCTGATCAACCATATGTACGGGTTCTACCACCACACTGGAGAGAATGGATTGTAGGGTTAGCTGCTTTAACTCCTTCCTCCTCAGTTACCAATTCAGCGCCCTGCCTCCACACTCAGTGATCAACATAGGAGCCAAAGTGATCATTTTTAAATATGTCACATTGTTTGATCCTTCTACTCAAAACCTGCCCTGGATCCCCATTTCACCCCAAGTAAAAGGTAATGATTGGCCCATGACTTACAAGGACTGTGTGATCTGCCACCCCCAGCACAGCGACCTGTCTGATTTCATCTCCCTCTCCTCTCCCCTGAGCTTGCTCTACTACAATTATACTGGCCTCTTGGCTGTTCTGAGGCACATTAGGCATGTCCCACCTTAAGGCCTTTGTACTGCTGTTTCTTCCACCCGGAATGCTTTTCCACTTTGCTAAATCCTGACCCCTTCAAGTCTCCTGATTAAAGGTTAACTTCCCAATGAGGCCCACCCTGACTACCCTATGTAAAACTCTAGATTGCCTCCCGATACCCTCAATACCTCCTCCCCTATTCTATTCTTTCCTTAATATTTATCACCTTCTACCTCCCTATATTATTTGTTTCTTTTTTATGCTCATTGTCTGTCTTTCCCCCATTATAATGTAGGCTCCATAAGGGCATGGATTTTGTCTATTTTTTTTAATTGATATATCCTAAACACCTAGAAGAATGCCTGGCACATAATAGGTACTCAGTAAAAATAAATAAATAATTATATTGCTCAGGGATGCATAGAGAGTTGGTTAAAGTACAATAAAAAGCAAAGAAATAATTAAAACAAAGGACTGGATTGTGGGTACTCTAGGGCATGGATGGGGATGAGAAAACTTCTAAGGTACTGATAATTTTCTATTTCACAACCTGAGTGAAGAGTACACACATATCTGTTTGATCATCATCTTTATTATTATTGCCATTATTATTTAAAGTGCAATCGATTTTTTTCTGCATGGTTCAACATGTGTGATATATTTCAAATTTAAAATATAAAATTATTTTTTAAAATAAAGCAATACTTTAAAAAAGCAATGCAGTGAGTTGTACAGGTAGAAACCACAAAGAGCAAATGAATCCTTTAAGTTGGGATAAAATTTCCAATGACTGCTGTATACATTGATTCAAAAAGTATTGTAAATCAAACAACTTTGATTAAAAAAGAATATGTACAGGAAAGCTATGATCAATGACTCAAAACAGCTCTAGAAACAACAAAGACACTGATGCTGAAGTTTCATGAAGAGTTTGAATAAAATCGTTTTATAAAACTAGGAAATTATTCTTAAATAAGTGATTTCAAATATGTGCATAAACAAATCAATTTTTAAAAAATAGACTCTGAAAAATTTCATCTGCACCCCTAAAAATTTATAGGCTTAAATTTTTATATGGCATTATATTTGTGCACATAAAGTAAGACTTATGGGATCCACCAATGTAATCTAGTTAATGTGTAGCAATATCTATCAAAAGAGCATTGTTTAAATAAATTAGGGCACCTATATATGATGGAATACTATGCAGCCATTTAAAACTATGGAGAAATTCATTTATTTGCATAAAGAGCCATATATTGTTCCGTGGAATAAAGTAATAACCTCATAGCATGTCTGATAGGGTCTTATTTATATAATTTGGTTATGAACATAAATATTTACATAGGGAGATGTCTGGAAGGATCCCCATAAAATGTTAACAATAGTTGCCCTTTGTGATGTAATTTCAGGTGATTTTTACATTTCTTGCTGTACTTTTCTATATTACAACTTTTTCAATGATCCTACCTCAGTTTATAAAAATGATAAATCTTTTTTTAAAAGAAAGTCATATACCTTTCAGATATCACACAGATTCCAATGCAACTATATTTTTTCAATGTTAGCAGAGCATTATGTCATGGTAAATATCCCTGACCTTA
The DNA here is from genome assembly GCA_029593785.1 of Cabassous unicinctus. Lineage (NCBI taxonomy): Eukaryota > Metazoa > Chordata > Mammalia > Cingulata > Chlamyphoridae > Cabassous > Cabassous unicinctus. The sequence goes on along the minus strand of JAQZBX010040592.1, from coordinate 20,278 downwards.
ATTTCAGTGTATATTTGTGTTCACAGCATCAAAGAGAATAGAGAAAAAGAAAAGTATTTAAATGCATGAGATTTTGGCCCAGCATAGCTCAGTGTGAATCTGCTGCGTCACTTCAAACTATTAATATAGCTGTTCTTCTGTGCTCACTCCCTGAATTTTTGGAAAATATTGAGTACATACTGTATTAGAGGTCATGGCAATTTCAACCATGCATATACCATGATCCCTGCTGTAATGTCATGTTCTCAAACAGTCAATTAAAGGCAAGATGGGAATGTGTTCTGTGAGGAAATTCACATGCTACAAAGTTCCAAAGAGAAGATCACTTTCAATCCCAGTGAGCAAAGGCATTTAAAGGAGGTGGTGGTGTCTGAGCCAGCTTGGGAAGGACAGGGAGAATCAGGATAGCAAGATGGACAGAGGAATGATGCGCCCCTTCTCCAGCAGAGGAGGAATGAAACCCATTTCACATATAAAGATGTACAAGAAATATACTTTTCTTTTCTCTAACAACTTTTTATTCCAAGCCCCCACACTGTGGACTAGTAGAAAATACTTAATGTCAGCCCTACCATTTCCCAACATTATAAGAAGTGCCAAGACACTAGGGGGTGGGGAAGGTCGAGGAGGAGAAGAGCAGTCCAGGCAGATGGGTTGCTACTGCAAAGCAATGTCCTTTACCCTTTGGTGACACAGTCCCTTCAGGTTTTATGGCTCTTCACAAATTTCATTCAACAATTAAGGTAGAGACATCTTATATGAGGCTGCAGGGTTCCCAGCTGCCTAAACGCAACAGACAGCAACTTCCTCTGTGGTGTCTTGCAGCTGCCCAGATAACACTGGCAGTGAGCAGGCCCCAAGCCCCTCTGTCCCTTTCCTCTTCCTACCCTAAGGAAAGCTCTTTCTAGTCTGGGGCCGGGTATAGCCTTGATCTCTTTCCAGCTTCTGGTCAAGCACTTGGTGTATTCCACAAATCCTCTCCCCATAAAGATTTAGGATTTTGAAACACAAAGTTCAGAGATCTTCACGACATGTGCCCATTTCTTACACTGCCACAACCCTCCCCTCAGGCAATGAGCCCAAAATTGACTGCTTGTTTGAGAAAAAGGAAAGAAAGGAAGAAAAAGGAAAGAACACAGTGAGAAAAAAATATGGAAGAATGTTTCAAATATTATGCTAATCGTAATATTTATAAGGCTTCCAGTCAATTCCTTGTACCTAAAGTAAAATTAAAGCTTAGCTATATATCAAGAAAGCCTTCCCCTGAGCGATTAACCTGAGAGTTCTCATCTTCCCCCGTGGAGAGGTCGCAGGCAAGGGAATGACTTCCACAAAACTCTCCATCTGAATGCAGAACAGAAACAGCAAGTTGCTCACAGATCAGTCTTGACTTCGAGTTTTATTACTTTTACAGTTATAGGGGAAATGAGTTCAGTAAACAGTAAGTCATATTCTCTAGGAAGACTCAGATTAAAAGTCATTTGCACTAAGAACACTGGCTATATTAGTATTAAATCATTTACTCATGTTATAGCCAGGGGGTCCTAGAACTAGGATTCCCTGCTGTGGCCCTTGAGCAAATTCAGCAGCAGGAAAGTGATCGCCCACCTTGAAAGCAGCTTTATAGTATAGTGAATGAACCATTAGTGCCACCTAGTGGTGGCATTGAAAAAACTCCTGAGGTTTGGGTCTCAGTCAAGAAATCTGAGCAATAAAAAAACTCCAGGAAAGAGCACTCCCCTTACAAATCTCCACCTTTCTCCAATTCCTGAATTACCCATATGTTTCAACCAGTGAAAGAGAGAGCTGTTTTATGGAAAATGCTGCAGCTCAGCAGACTGGAAATTGCGCCAAGTCTGATTTTCATCGTGTTAAAGTCTTAGACCCCACCACCCACTAAGTTTCCTCTCACAGACACAGAAGGTAGCAAGCTGGGCCCATGTTCCTGCGACTGGACCCCAGGCAAAGTTTCCTTGTTAGCAGGCCCCAGATGTGTCCTCTACCTGCCCCTTTGCCAGAAAAATTTGGAAAACCCCACAAAGTAGAGGTAATCATCACTGAATTTTATTGCTAGAAGGATACCTATCACTTTTTTGATGAGGAAACTGAGTCCCAAAGAAGTTTTTATATATCCAGTTTGACATATCTAATTAGTACACATTTGAAACCAGAATCCATGCTTTTTAATTTCCAATCCAGTATCCTTTCCATGAACTGCCACTGTACCTAACTTCCCTATGGAACATCCTCAGCCTAGAAAGCAGATTGTTTTAGCGGAATGAGAACATGATTTAAAGAAAACCACTGTAAGTCTTGGCCCGTGTCCTAAACTTAAGTATGCGGTGTGGGGATAACATTTAATTTGTAATCAACAAAGCTTACCTCCTAATGAAGTAGTCACCATTAGGCAATGTTTCACACTGCTTTTTGGTCCTGCAATCATTGGACCAGGCACCACTGAATTGTATTTGCTATTGTTTTATTAGTTTCATAGAGTACTCAGCACCCACACATGCTCCCACATGTATTCCCACTTCTGTCCTGTTCCCAGCTCATCCTGGATTGGGCTAATCCATCATTCTGTTGTCAGAAGCTTAGAAATTATCACCTTAGCTATATTTTTCATAATAGGTCATACTTCTTGCTTCAGGGTGAGGTTTTTCCATACACAATTACTGACTTGTATCTTGCAGATGGCATAATTACAAATTCTCTCCTAAGTAGAGAAAACATTTTTTTTTTTGTCAACCTCTTTATATTGTACACACAAAGCTAAGGCAAAATCTCAGAAATATCTGACTAATATTTATTTCTTTTATTCATTTTCCATCCTCCTCTGAAAGAAGAATCCTTAAACTAAAGGAAAACTATATTTTCACATATTTTTAAGCTGACCTCCCATAAACATGGGTGTCTTTCTAATGTATGAGAATAAAACCGATTTCATGATTGTTTTAATTAGAAATAGTAAAAGAAAATTTTTTTCATCTAGTTGTCCCTTTGCTCTTGATTTTAATTTCTTTTTCAATTTCTAATTGCTCTTTTTCTAAGCTAACTAAGGCTTAACTTACCATTTTCACCTCAGGTAAAGCTCATTCAAACTTCTCCTTTTCTTTGTTTTCTGTATCTAGTTACATAGTCGGAAGAACAAACATAGTTCAAAAGAAAAAAACTGAATCCAATATTCCAATCACTTAAACCTTCTGGAAAATGAATGCTTTCCTAGGCTATGAGTGCATGGCCTTTCACACCAGGGTGAAGGGTGAGAATTTATGAGTCACAATCTTGACAGCTGTGAAGCTAATGAGAGCCGGCATCCATGCTGATGTAAGCTAGTCGTCATGGTTTTTTCCTATAGGAAAAAGCCAAGAGTCATTATTAAATTTCAAATGTTATAGCTGGAGACTTAATAGCCTCACCCCAAGTAATTTTTATTTCTCTGCCTAAATACTGTTTCCTTGAATTCTCTATGCTGAGAAGAGAAATTGCTGATTAGCCAAATGGGATTTAACTTTCCTTCCCTGGTCTAGTAAACAGGGTTGCCAGGCTATGTGCTGCTCGCCCCCTCAAGTGTTTCTGGGCACAATTTATTTCACTCGGAGTGCCTCATCATCACCTATTTACAGCCCCACACCAGGCAATGAAGTGATGACCAGCCAACCCATTAATTTGTAACTCTTCTATAATTGAGGTCACGTTCAAGAATGAGAAAATATTTGGCTAAGAAAAATAAACCAGCCTTCTATGTGCCCTGTTCTTTGCAGAACTTACTGTTTGTTCCCAGATTAAGCTGAATAAGTGCTGTTTTCTTGAAGATCATACAGAGTCAAAAGCAACTTGAAAGGCATTTCTTGGCCTTCTTTGCCCCACCATCACCATCCCTACCTACATCACCATCCCCTACCCCCGACCCCACTGCCATTCAAAATTCTGAAAAATTCCAATTTGGGTGCTTACGTAAAAACACTTCATGTGGTGAAATTTATTAATTTCCTAGCTCCTATCCAGTTCCCACGTGAACAAAAATAACCTCCAGGAAAGACCACAAATTAGGAAGTCAACATTTAGAAATTTCTTAGAAACAGGTGCATCATGAAAGAAATTGAGAATGTTACTAGTGTTTGATCTCAGTCTCCGTGGAAAAATGAGTTGTTTCTGAATCAGTGATAGTGGAGGAGGAAGCTGGGCACAAAATTTCCTGTACATTTAATTCACCAATGGAATCAAAGTATTGAGTACAGCTGATAACAAGAGGCAAGGAAAAAGATACATGCGGTTCCAAACCAAGATCGCTACCTCTGGTTTCTGGTAATCAGGGAATTGTGAGATATCTTTTGGCACAGAAGCAGATCCCAGTTTGAATGCAAAGTAAAAATGTTTTCAAAAGAAAGATGCTTTAGGCTGTATCTCAGAAATTCTTCACAGGTAGCATATGTTTGCAGTTAATGTAATCTATCCAGATGTAGAGCCCTGTTTCACCAGACAAGTCATCTGGTCTGATGACTCAAGTACTGAGCTAGCAGTGAACATCTTTGCCGAAAGTAGAGGTAGAAAGCTTGGGGAAAAGATAGCCTCCTGTGGACAGAAAGGAAAGAACATCAAAAGAGTGGTGTCACTCTTTTGAGCCAGTTTCCTAGGACTGAGCCAGTTTCCTAGGACTCTCTCTGCAGATGATTTCTTCCCCTCTTCGTTTACTTTCATTCCTTACTTCCCCTCTACGTTTCTACACTGTCTCTTTTCTTTGAACTTTTATCTCAGGATATTCATATGCCTCAAAGTAATTTGGCTGTACTATGATTAAGAACAGCCTAAAGAACTTAATTTAAGCCTTTACTGACAAAGGAAGTGGTTGGGTAGCGAGTCACCCATGTCAATAAAGGACATTTTACCATGACAGCTAATGAGTGAGATTGTCACTCACTGTCGCCTTTTCACAACTGAAGCATCCCCATTCCTTAAATGTCTTAGGAAATACTGCCAAGCAGCAATCCTCCTAACCTGGAGGCACACCTATTTGCCAGCCAATCAGTCACGGTTATAGCTCAAATATTTATGGAGCAGAGCTTTGTGCTAGCAACAGGGGATATAAAATAGAGGAAACAACAGATATGAGCCTTACACTTAGAACTTAGAGTCTAAGTAAGTGCTTTCTGCAAATGACCTGCAGTTATCACGGAGGCCTTTATTAACAGACCTATATTAAAACACAGGCTACTCAAGCTGGTCCACACAGAGTATGGTTGGGCAGGCTCCTGGTTGAGGGGATGAATAAAGGCTGAGATTCATCTTGCACTCTGCTCTCCAACACTCTGCCCCATCCAGAGGGGATACTTGTCTATTCATCAGAGACAGCACCAGGGAGCCACAGTTGTGCAATAAAGCAGTTCCCCTTCTACAGGAATTATAGCACCTTTCTTCTCTGCCCACTTCCCCCTCCTCCCCATTTCCCCAGAACTGCAGAGGCCACGCCCACTCCTGTCAGACCCCAGCTGTGGGCCTATAGGGCTGAAGTCAAGATGAATGCAGGCCAGACTCTATGAGCAGGGTAGACAAGCTGCGGAATTCAGCACCCTGTCAGTGGGCGTTACTTTGGAATTTATGCTCCCCAGTGTAACAGAGTTAGACTCATTGTTTCCCTACACATGGCTCTTGTGCCCCTTTTATCTGAACCTATAATTAGCTCTATGCTTGTTAAATATATGTCCCAGAGACTGAAATCTTTGGTCCATTCATGTGCCAGTTGAGCCCTGAATCACAGCAGAGTTGCAACACCTACTGCTCCAGTTCATTGGACTCACCCAGAACAACTAACAAAGAGATGATGATGAACAATGCCCATCCCAAGGAACAGAGATAGTCTGCAACTGCAAGCAAGATAGTCCCATCCATCTGCCCCATGGGATCTAAGCCCCCTCTCAATTAGAAACAGAGTGGGCATCACCATCCCCAAATCCTCAAGACTGGGGAATGAACAATGAACTAAAGTAGACTTATTATTCTATTATAGATTTATTATTATACTAGCAATGGAAGAATTTTTATCATTTATATAAAGGCAGTGGCCACCAGAGGTTCTGAGGAGAGAGTGAGGGAAGAATAGGTGTAATATGGGGGCAATTTTGGAACATTGGAATTGTCCTGCATGACATTGAAATGACGGATACAGATCATTATTTATTTTGTCGTAACCTACAAAATTGTGCAGAACAGAGTGTAAACTATAATGTAAACTATAATCCACGGTTAGTGGCGATGTTTCAGTATGTGTTCACCAATTGTAACAAATGTACCACACTAATGAAGGGTGTTGTTAATGTGGGAAATGTGGGAGGGGGAAGGGGTAGGGCATATGGGAATCCCCTATATTTTTTATGTGACATTTATGTAATCTAAATCTTCTTTAAAAATAAAAAAAATTTAAAAGTATTTAAGAAAAGATGAATGCAGTATCCAACTTACAGTGAAACAGCAAAATTCTATGCTGTAGTGAACAATAATAGTGCAGCTGGTCTCAGATTTCTTAGGTGTTTGGGCTCAAGCCACAGTTTCTTGGTTGTTGGTTTATTTTAAAGTCCCTGTCCAGCTTTTCCATCTGATTAATAAGCACTCTGAATTCCAGAGTTCTTTGTCCAGGGTCTGTCTGCTTTATTATGCATTTTTCCCTCCTAATGAAGCCTTTCTCCCACTGACTTGCTATATCCCTAGACCTGTGATTAGTAAATATGTAAGAAAGCAAAACATGAAAAAGGACTATGAAGGAAGCCAAGTAAGTGTGCACGATTTTCAGATAAAGATATGGAACTACTTTCATTCAGTTGATCTGCTGCTGGCCAATTCTGCAGATTATAGGGGATGGAAATGGATGCTTTCATCATGTGTCTGCAGCCTCTCCTACAAAGATAAACCCTTAACTGGCAAGCCTTTGACACCTAAAGGCACGTTATACCTGTGGTCTGATAGAAATAATCTGTTCATGCTTTGTGACAAAGTTGCTTTGTAAATCCCTACTAATAATGGAGGAAAAGCCCCAATAATGCATGTGTTCTTATTTGGATATTAAAATTTTCCTCTAGCTTTAGTCAAAACAAATTCTGATCCTGTCACTTGAAAATGTAATTCTTATCATTCTTTCCATTGTAAAAGGTTAGGGGTTTTGGACATAGCTAGTTTTAGACATAGCTTTCTGGCAGGTTACTAATAACATGGTACTTCCATTAGTTATTTGATATCTGTTTTTTCCCATAAAGATACTCCATCTAAAAAAAAGAGCATACTGTATTTTAAACCAAGTCCTGAATTGCCTCCCACTGCCCTGTGATTAAAAAGCTCCTATAAACTACCTGAATCCAGTTTTCATCTATGATTAAACACTGGTCTCATATGGACAAGTAAGCAACAGTCAACACATGGATTAAATGGTGCCTAATAAACATTAATCATTCTGATTTTCCCATCAAATAAATTAGCCTTGTCATTTTTGAACACAACTTTGCCTCACTGCCACAATGGGCTTCAAATGATATCAAATGGAATTGTTCTTTTATTAAACAAACCAAAACCCAAACAAACAAAAAAACCTAGTCTTCAATATGAGAGGAATTCTAAGAACATAAATGAGTAACATAGGTCATACCTAAAGGTATTCTTATAAGCAGTTTCTCAAGCAGGCCACTCAGGGATGAGACCCCTCCCCATAAGCCCAACACAAATCTTTCTCTCAACTACTTCCTCTGCCCATGCTCAAGTTCCAAGCAACCACAGAGTAGATAAAACCTTGTCCCAAACTCCAATTTTGTGGCTTCTTCCCCTGGTGTAACTGTTTCCCCTTTCTAAGTCTCCTTGGTCCTTCAAGACTTGCCTGGGACATCTTCTCCCAAACTCTCTATCTGACCCCCAACTCTACCTCCAGTCTGGGTTATATGTGACTTCATCTTAACACTTACCACAGTATAATAAGCATCTGTTTACTTGTATTTCTCCCACTAGAATGTGAGTTTCTTGAGGCCAATGAACAGTGTGTTTTAGTCTCTGTATTCCTAGTGCCAATCATGCTGCCTGAACATAATAAATGCTCGATGACTGTTTGTTGAACATAAGAACCAAGAACATAAGGATGGAGCAGTACATTCCCTCCAGTGAAAGATTGGTTTAGGAATACCTGCTCTATTCATGAACTCCCTAAAGAACTAGATACCTCACTACAAAAAATTGGTTTCCCTTCAAACTTTCAATCATTTTCAGCAACTCCCACAGCTTAGTTATACCTCTCAAATATCTGGTCAGCCCAGAAGAGCCAAAACTGTATAGAATGCTACCTGCAGTGTTTCTTATTAGAAGAAGTTAGCAACAGGGTAGTTGTCACCTTTATCTGTGAATTTCCCAAATCTTCCAAGTCATTTTCTCTTTGCCTTGGCTTCTAAATTCTGAAAATCCTGAGAAGCTAGGTTATTTGACACACAGACAAAATTGTCATTTCTGCTCCTTAGTCATTCATCTTAGTTGAAAGAATAATGTTTCAAGAAAATTGTTCCCTGGCCATTTGCTTTCATCTAACCACATGTACCCTTATTAGGTTAAGTTCTTGAACGAGTTTGCAATACAACCTTTGAGCCCAAATCTGCACTTATGAAAACAGTCTTTATGTCCCTAAAAATTACATTCTATTACTTCTTTATTGAAAAAGTATTCATTTATTGCCTTTGAAAATGCTACCTGTTTGTAGATTTATGAAAATTTGACATCTCTAAAAGGGTGTATCTCGAAGTGTCTGTCTTACAAACCAGTGCAGTTCTTTGATCTCCAGTTTGAATCACTAAAGTAAGCTGTTCATGGGCTGAAGCAGCAGGCACCCTTTCTCCATCTGTTCCACAGCACCCCAGAGATGCCATGACCCCAAGGAAAGTTTGTTCTTTAACTGAAATGCCTGGAGAAAATCAAGCCCAAAAATCTAGCTGTTAAGGGAAAATGTGGAGCCCATAAGCATTTTCATGCGAGAAGGTGAGTCAGTTGCCCAGACACAGAAAGATGTTGTGAGAGAAAGAAGGGAAATTAAATCAAGCACAAAGCAATTCTAAATCTGTGTGATGTTAAAAGCCTAAAACAATGAGTTAATCACTAAGACCTCTTTTTAAGGGCTCTCACTCCCTGGCTGTGTTTTGAAAGCATTCTTCCTGAAATTCTCTGCAAGTAAATCAAGAAAAGATGCCCCCAAACAGTGAGGAACATTATATTCAATTCCATGTGATGTGAACATTCAATTTTGTTAGCAGAAAGCTCTGGGTTCTGGGCTTCTAGGTTCTTGGCTGTCACATAAAAGAATTTAAGGACATGTCCTAGGGTAAACAAGGGAGTAAAGAGTTTATTAAGAAACTAAGAAATGAGAAAAAAGAGAAGTACACACCCAAGGCATGGGTGCCGGCGGTGCTAGAGGGTGAGAGGCAGTGGGACCCCAGGGTAGGCCTTTTTACAGCCTTTCCTCCTCCCCTTTCCTAATGTTGGGGAGGGGCCCCAGCTGTTTGCTGTTCTGATTGGTGGCCCCACCTGTTAGCTCTCTGGAGACCAATGATGAGGCCTTTTATTTGGAGTTATCTGGGACCAATGGGGAGGCATGTTTGGAGTTATCCAGGGCTTCCCTTTGACCATGGAAAGAGTTCAAAATGGGACCTCAGGGCCAGGGTGTCGGCGGGATCTTTCTGGCTTTGTTCTTAATAGCAGCCTTCCCTCAGGAGGTTTCTAGGCAGGGTCTCATGGCCATGTTCTCTGCCAGGTCCCAGCTGTCTTCCGTCTTTCCCTATACTAACCTGCCTCCACTTGACCAGGCCATTACACCATGCAAAATCCTGCATGTCATATGTCCAAATTAAAAAGAAATCAGCCTGCTGACTCCCTAACCAAGGGTGACAAGTTCTCCAGACTGAAGGCTGTGGCCATTAGAACTGCAACTGTCTATTATTATCCCTTCTCTGTGTTATTATTCTATTCTTAGCTGGAAGAGTTATTCTATCAGCATGAAAACATCAGTCAAACTTCTGTCTGACCACAAGAGCACTGATTAATACAGACACAAGAGGAGTTCTGTTAAAACTTCAGGATCTTCTACCAAACAGCTCAGGCACACAGAGTCAAGCTTGCTACTGCAGAAACCAGTGTAAGCAGCTTGTTATTTTTAATTACATCCCCTCCACAGCTAGGTTTCTCCTTTAGAACAGTAGATTATTATTCAACAATTTTCAAACAAGAGGAGTGTGCACACCATCCAGTAGGGAGCCAAGAGGGTTCTCGATGCTTCCCATGTTAGACTTGCTAATCAATTCACTGCATCTAAAATGAAAATCAAAGTGCACAGTGGGCATCAGATCTTAGTTTTAGACAAACAGCACTATCCACACAACACAAAGTATTTTGAATTTGAATGCAAGGATGCTGAGGACTTAAATTTCAAAGTCTATGGACTCTTAACAAAACTGCGTAGTTCAAAGTAAACTCTAAATATTTTTGTCATGTTGATCAACATTGGAGAAGTTTTGTGCTTCTTTTTTTCATTTGTTTTTATAGTTAGTATTGTGTAGGTTTAGAGCAGTGGTTCTCAAACAAAGATCAATTTTGTCCTGTAGGGAATATTTGGCAATGTCTGGAGACGTTTTTGGTTGTCACGACTGGAGCTGCTACTGACATCTAGTGGGTAGAAGCAACGGATGCTGCTAAGTATCCTGCAATGAACAGAACAGCCCCCTGAACAAAAAATTTATCTGATCCAAAATATCAATGTTGCCAAAGTTGAGAAACTGAGGTGTAGAGGGAAAGAGAAATTTTTAAAAAAATTTACCCAGGTAATAATGCATGTACATTGCTTCAAAAGTTAAATAACACTAAAAAAACTTCTCACAAACATTTGCAATCCTCTACTCTGTTTTTCCCCCTTGAATTTCGCTTCCCAAATATTTCACTTTTCATCTTACTACCCTTTATTTCTAAACAATATACTTACACCACTAGTTCTTATTTCAGCAAATTTAGATATTGAGGGGATTTAGCACTCTTTCACCATCTCACCCCTTCACTTTCCTCTTAATTATCTTGTCATTTTTTTCCTGTTTTCCATTTCTCTATGGAAGATTTTTCCTAACTTCATTTCCAATTCCTTTGTCAAACTTTAATTTCAGTGTTTGTACTTTAATTTGTATTCCGAGAGGCTTTGTTTTGATCTCTTCTCTCTTACTGTCCCTTTTGTAGTAACAACCTGCCCTTGACTTATGGATAAACCATCTCATATCCCTCTAGGTTATAAACTACATTATTTTTGAAATTTTCTTTTATCCCCTGCTTTGTTTCTATTTCCTCTGATATTTATTTTTTGTTTGTTTACTACAGTCACTGTCTTTAAAATGGTAAAATATTAAATGCCTGGTGATCTTTTGCTGTCCATTTATATTTATGTGAGAAATTAAAAAGCTGTGCATACATAGAAAGGACTTGTCCACTAGGGGCTTCACTGAGCATGATTTGGTGCCATCGGCCATATGGACGGCAGTTCTGTCAGTATCAGAATTAGTCAGGATAAGCTGTGCCTAACCATCCCAAAATTTCAGTAGCTTAACATGCTGAAGCTCCAATTTAAGCACAGTCCACTACAGGTCAGGTGGCTGTGCAGGGCCACTGCGCTCCTTGAGGTGACTCAACCTTCCAGGTCACCTCTGAGTTGTACCTCCTTCATACCCACCTGCGGTTTCCATGGTCACCACTGAAGGGTGACCTGTGTCACTTCCCTTTACAGCCTATTGGCCAGAAACAGTCACATGATTCCATCTAACTACAAAGGGGTGTAGGGCATATGGATATTTTGTGATGGGTCATTCAGCTCCTCTATTGGCTTGACTCACACATGCAGATCTTTAAAAGAGTGAAACATGCAGACATGGAGTTTTGACTCTTAGGAGAGTTTGGAACATTCAGCAGAAATATATTACATCTGTCTTCACTCCCACCCAATTTGTCAAGTCTGTTTTAGTTTGCTAAAGGCTTTTAGGACCAATGTACCAGAGGTGGGTTGGCTTTTAAAATGGGAATTTATTAGCTTAAAAGCCTACAATTCTGAGGCCGTGAAAGTGTCCAAATCAAGGCATCTTCAGAGATGCTATCTCACTGAAGGTCGGCTGCAGGCGATCCTGGACTACATGGAGGCATCTGCTTCTCTTCCTGGTCTCTTTGCTTCAGCTTCTTGCTGCTCCACCTGTGGCTTCCTCTCTACCGGGTTTCTCTCTGAGCTGCTGCGTTTCTTCTCTCCATCTCTGCAGCTTTTTCTCTGTGGGTCTTTTTAGTCCTTCATTTATAAAAGACTCCAGCAAGAGGACCAAGACCCAACCTGGGTCATGCCTTACTGAAGTAATCCAGTCAAAGGCCCCAACTGAATCAAAGGGTCCCACACCCACAGGAATGGATTAGCTTCAAGAACATGATCTTTTCTGGGATCCACAAAAAAGCTTCAAACTGTCACTCTTTTTTCACTTCTTTAGGGTTTAGGCACAAAGAGGATAAAAGGAAAAGAATCCTGGCCATTTGTTTTTATCTGTTAGTATCTCCATGCATGGAAATCTCTTTAGAAATCCAAATCAATAGAAATGTGATTAGTGTAACTGTGACCATCAAAGGAATTGTTAGGGAGGACAGGGAAACAATATAAAATTTTAAGTTACCAAACATACATTTTTTTACTTCAATAACTACTTTTACAAAACACGCTACCTTCAAAATGGAAGGCTAGGTGCTTATTCCAGTTATCTACTGCTCCTTAACATACCACCCCAAACTTAGTGATCGAAACAACAATCTTTTCATTATGCGTATGGATCTGTGGGTCAGGAACTCAGAAAGGACAAGGCTGGTTTATGTTCCTTGATACCTGGGGCCTCAGCTTGGGATACTTGAAAAGTGAGGCTATGATTAAATAGCTGGGGCCTAGAAATCACTAAAAGGAAAGTTAATGCTGATTGTCATCAGGGGCTGGATTTTCCTCTTGTGGTGTCTCCAGGTATCTATGTGTATCTATGTGTATCTATGGAATCTCAGCTTGGTTCTCAAAGGCGAACATTCTAAGAGAACAAGGCAGAAGCGCAAGTATTTTTATGACCTAGCTTTGGAGGTCAGATAGGTTGGCTTTGCCATACTCCATTGGTGGAGGCAGTCACAAAGTGCTACTCAGTTTCAAAGAGAGAAGACATAAACTCCACTTTGTGATACAGGAGTTGGAGGAAAACATGTGAAGCATGTGAGACAGGAGATATTGTTGCCTAAAATAGAGAAGCAAGGTTTTACCATTGCAGTCCTGCCTAACAACTCACATAGAACTTAAGACAGACTTCCTTGCCATTTATCAGTCTCACCTTGTCCTGCTGAATGGAAAATCTGAAGGCCTAGTCCTCCAAGAATAAAAACTCAGCAATTCAGGGGAAATGCAAAGCCAAAACTCACAAAAAGTGAACTGTATTATATAACATGTAAATGCTATGTTATCCATCCTCTTCTCACTCTGGCACTGTCTGGGGGAGGAAGGCATAAAGGGAGAGACAAATCTGTGTGTGCCCCAGGTCTAAATGATGATCTATCTCATCAAAGGAAGATTTGCTTTTTCATTTCCCACAATGTCTGAAAATCACTAAAAGAGGATAAAAGAACAGGATTTCACAAAATCCTGAGCTGGAATTTCTGAGCTGGAATTCAGTTACCCAATTCATTCATTAAATTAACTCAAAAACAAAAAAACAAAAAAACTTTGAGTTTCTAGAGCATAACCAAAAATAAAACAGAAACAAGACACTTCCCCTGTGTGCAAGCGTCTACTCTAACAGGCAAAACAGCAATACATTGTTCCGAGTGCTATCTGAGTAAATAAGGGGCCTCCTCCTGAGGGTTGTTTAGGCAGCTGTTTATAGCCAACATTCTGACTGGGCTGTTCTCTTTTTTGATTGCCTGGTGCCCGTACCACAGCAAGTGATAAATATTTGCAATAGCACCCCTGGCACCATTATAACAGATGCGAGGGGCACCTGAGTGCCTGACCTATTTGGGGAACTGTAGGTAGTACACTAGAGCTGTAGGCCCTATGCAAAGTGAGAAGTGGCAAAGAAGAATGCTGGAGAAATAAACTGTGTTCAGACCACAGAAGATTTTCTATGACACTTTTTAGAAAATAGGGAGCTATTGAAAGGATGTTAATCAGGAGAGAAAGCCAAACAGATTGATCTTTTAAAAATATTATTCTGTCTGCCTGTGAAAAATAAAGGTTGGCAAAGATGATAAGCAGATACTAGTAGGCAATTTCCAGAATTGAGGGAAGAGAAAGACAATGACATGGTAAGGATGAAGGAAAAATTAATGATTTTAATATATTAAAAAGATGGAATTTAAAGGATCTATGATTATGGGATGTGAGTGAGGCAGAGGGAGAGGGAGGATGGTTTCAAGGATGACATTCAGATTTCCAGTTTGGTGGGTGGGAGGATATTAGAAAAGGTGCTGCCAAAGCCACAGTGCTGTCTGACCTATGGCCACTGGCTACTACAAGGCAGGAAAATAGCAGTAGCATCCCAGTGTCAGCTGAGCCAGCCAGGGGTGATAGGACATCATCAGGACAGTGCTCAGGTCTGGCTTGAATGGGGAGAAGAAATGAAGACGTTGGGGCAGATAGGCAGGAATATGTTCTCTCTTCCCCTCTATAGCCTCTGCCACACAGCTGGAGACTGTAATTACTGTTATAACTCTGAAGACCTGGACAGTATAACTACTGTAAGCCAGCAGTGTTGGGTGAAGAACATGGAGGTTTCTTTAAGGCATTAGTGGAGGAAAGAGCAAAATGTGGTGAGATTAAGCCCAGATGGGAATCTCAAATTTACCAGGAGGGACAGAAGGAAGGTCCTAAGCTTTATACTCCCTCCCCCTTCCCCCTCCTCAAAGGAACTTTACTAGCAAGGGAAGGTACTCAATGGAGCAAGGTTTCCAGAGAGCCTAGGGGTTAGCATGTCACAATATCATGACCAGGAAATTAAGATTTTTATAACCCCATTCCTTTCAGCAAGTGAAATCCTGAAATCAAAAAAGCCTTGAGTGGGGTTGCAAAAGTTAAACCATAATAGAGACTTTAGGGAAGAGTGAGCAAAAAAAAAAAAAAAAATTGTTTCAAGTCTTGGAGAAATACCAATATCAGAGTTCCTATATGGTGTTGCCCAGGAATTGTTTCCTCTGGGTCATCTCCCAGTTCTGGACCTGCCCAAGATGTCCCTACAACTCATGGAATAGCACCTGATATTCTAATTCTGCAAGGTTCCCTCAAAATTATCTGATATGAAGTTCCTGTTTCTTAAATAATTTGTATTTATACTTCAGTTCCAAATTAACTTTATTTAATATCTAAATAATCTTCTCAGATTTCACAATTTTTAGAAGAGGTCACTAGGAGACCTTTTTTCACAGTCTTTCCAAAATTCCTGCTAAAGTCATTCATCGGATAGTTTCTTCCAACTTCACTTTAACCTACAGAGATTTTATTTAACTTCTTGCTTTTAATATCTTTGGGGCAAGTACTATTACAATTGATTAAAATGATGCTATCTCAGAGATAACTTAGGAATTTTTCTGTCCTTGAGTTGCTAAGACATGTCTCAGTCTTGGACAAGAAAAGCAATATTTCAAAAGAAGACCACTCTGTGGTATTAAAACGTAAAAACTATCTAGGAATATGTCATCGGTTGACAGAATTGTAAAACTGGCAGTGTTTGGTACCTTGACTCACTTACTCTTGGCCTCTCCTCTTATTTCAGCTATGGATGCGTGGACATCTCCACAATTGACTAGGACTTTCCACTGACAATGTTTCACCTCAAATCTATGTCATGCCCTTGGCTTTCTGCCCTAGGAGGTTCAGCTCCACAACTTACATGTACAACTCAAAAGTGCAGGGAAGGTAACACTTCCAAGGGCAACTTTGGGCTAGGGGCGGGTAGGGCTGGTGGATCAATGCCCCCTCTCCCTTCTTTGGCAGGAAATTCTTGGAGGCATTCTGTATGCTTCTCAGCAGGTTGCAGCAGAATGGAGCCCCACTGCCCCCCTGCAATTACCTCAATGATGTTCCCTTATAATGGTTTTTTTCTCCTTTCTTGTCCCACCTCCTTAGGCCTTCCCTCCTGCTCCCTGGGATGACCACCCAAAATAAACCACCTGCACACAAGTCCTTGTCTCAAGCTCTGCTTTCAGGTGGAACCTAAACTAAGATAGATATTATCTAATCAAACCCCTTCATTTTAAAGATAAGGAAACATCTTGTACAAGAGTACAATATTAGTTACAACAAAAACTAGTTGTCAAATATCCTCACTCTCAGAAGAGGGCATTTTCTTTTATCACCTAGGGCCCCACGGAACATTGAACAGTATGAGACAGTAATTAAGGGCTGAACTGTGGAGCAGAGCTTCAGTACAGCTGGTGTTCAGAAGGGATAGCCACCAACGAATACTGGTGCAGGTGGGAAAGTCTTCACAGACCTTAACTTGAGCCTTGAATAATTCCATAGGCAGAGGTAGATTATCACAAGAAAAGGAAATGATGAATGCAAGTATTAAAGTCAAAATGAGCATTATATATTTGTAGAATATCTAGTACATTAGCCTGGTAGGTCACATTGAGGTGTAGGAGGAATGTTGAATAGGTAGGATAGTGCCACGTTATGAAACTTTGAAAACCAAGCAAAATAATTTAAAAATCAACTAATCAAATCCCTTCATTCGCACATGAATCTACTCACCAACTCTCAACTGGGAACTGGTAGAGGTAGAGGCATCCAGAACTCTTGTCTCCACATTTTTAAATTCTATGATCCTTTCTTCACTATCCCACTCTTTCCAAGATTAGAGTGACACATTTTAAAAGCTAAGGATACTTTTTCTATCCTTTTAATGTAATACCCATGGAATAAATACAAACTCCTTAGCCTGGATTTTCAGACTCTTTGCCATCTGGGCACTGCTTATCCCTAAAGCTTTACTCAACTCATTCCACTCAGTACCCACCCTCCAGAAGTAGTCCTCATGGTCACCCACCTTCATCCTCATACTTACCCTCAGGAAAAGTTCCTTCCTTCCTTGAGGTTATGCCATTCCATTGTGCCACATCATCCCTCTTCTTCTTGCTCTTATTTACTGAACTTTTGCTTATTCACTCTCATTAATTGAGAGTTATGTCCTGGACTCCCAGGCTCTTTTTCCTTCCATTCCTGCTCAGATTGCACACTATCTTAACATCCATGAGGATGTGCCATGTAACACCATGACCTCACATCTTTATGACCTCCTGGATTTTGACTATCGTATCAGTCACAGCCTGGACTTTGTCATCAACCAGAACTGCACCAAGTCTGAAATCTTAAGTTCAAAAAAATCTCTAAATAACATCTCATATTCTTCCTTCTCTTTCACTTCTATCCTGTATTAGTTCATTCATTCATCTACAATATGCCAGAGACTGTGTGGGACACTGGAGAAACAGACAAGGTCTATGTTCAAGGAGCTGGTACCTTAGTGATAACAACTAACAAAGAAACTAATGGAAAGAGCTATGATAATGGAGGTACAGGATGCTATTGGAGCTTATATGAAGGACACCCATCCCAGACTGGGGATCAAAGGGCTTCTCAGGGAGTAATATCTAAGAAAGGCCCTCACAAAGATTCTCTAGCTATTTGGTGCTCGCATTCATCACCACTCCTCCATGGTTCTGCTTCCTTTGCTTTCTAGCCTAAGCTCCATAGTGCAATCCTTTAACTTCTCTCTTTCCAGTGCCCTCAATTTATTAGTCCTCTAATCTTTCTCCCACAGCTACTCTGCAAATCCTAGACCTGCATAAACTCAAAAATCATCCTTCCCTGATCTAACACCCGGGCTTCTGAGAGCTTCTTGAAAAAAACACACAAATATGCAGACTGGTGCCATTGAATTCTGGGTCTCCCATCTCCAGACCCTCCATACCCCCAGCAATCCATATATGTGACCCTTGTCCTAGTCAGATCCTCTCTGGTTCAACAATAAGTATCTCCAATACTCCCTCCTCTTTTTACAACTTCACTATTTTATTAATGCTACCATCACACACAAGCCATATCCTAATGACTCTTTTCAAACAGTCTTCCATGACCTCTTTGGAGCATTTAGACACTGAGGATCTCTACCATTTTCTTTACATTGCAGTGATGGATACAGGCCATTGTATATTTTGTCATAATTTACAAAACTGTGCGGGACAAAGTCTAAACTATAATGTAAACTGTAAACCATGGTTAGTAGCAATGCTTTAATATGGTTTCATCAATTGTAACAAATGTACCACACTAATGAAGGATGTTGTTAATGTGGGAAAATGTGGGAGGGGGAGGGAATAGGACATATGGGAATCCCCTATATTTTTTATGTAACATGTATGTAATATAAAGCTTCTTTAAAAAAAAATAATAATAAATTAATTTTAAAAAAAAACTCCCTTTAGATTTTACTTCTATGATATCACTCTTGCCTGGATCTCTGCTGGGTACTTGACCATTCCATCTCAGTACCTTTTACACTCTTATTCTTCCAGGCATTCCTAAATTATTGTTGTATTTCACAGTTTTAGCCTTGGCTCTCTTCTCTTCTCTTTTCACATACCACCAGAGATACCTCATCTAATCTTATAACTATGTATACAGCCTCAACCCAGACATTGTCCTGAACGCCAAGCCAAGCCAACAAATATGGCTGCCTGAATATTCATAAGCATTCTAGATTCAATATTGGTAAAATTAAATTTACTATCATTTCTTCCCAACCCAGTTTCAACACCGCTTTTTTTCTCATATTCACTCACTTGGAATTTGCAATTTCCAATCACTCAATCAACAAAGATAAATCTTCACCCCCACATTCAATGATAACAAATCTTGTTTATTCTACTCCCAAAACATTTTTTCTTATTCATCTCCTCTAAAACTGATCATGCTACTGTCTACATCCTAGACATACAGGATTCTGGATATTACCTCCAAATCCAGTCTATTTCTTCTCCCCATGGCCTTTCTCAATTTGTTTTATTAAGCAAAATGCCCAGTTCTTCTTTTGCCCTCAACCCATTTTTCAGGGTTATCTCTTCAATTACTTTTTTCTTAACCTTCCCCTGACTACCCACACCCACCAAACCTTTATCTCCCTACTGAATCCTATACATACCCTTAACAAGGCACCTTTAACATACTATTTATATATGGGTTTACATGGCCATATCTATCCCAGATTATTAAGCCAAAAACTCCCTCTAGAAAGAGACCATTTCTAAATTTGCTGAGGACCTAGCACAATGCCTGGCTCAGTAAATGTTTATTGGATGAATTAATTAATTAATTAATTCAGAACAAAAAGTTCCTGTAATGCATCATTTTGTGCAGCAGAGTAGACATTGATAATGTGGGCTTTGGAATCATATAAACATGGGTTTAAGTCCTCAGCTTAACAATGTATAAGTTGTTTGTCCTTGACAAGTTAACCTCTCAAAATGTCATTTTCCTTATCTATAAAATGGGGATTATACCACTATCTCACTGAGTTCTTGTGAGGATTAAATGGGGAAATCTATGAAAAGAACCCAGGAGATAATCCAGCATCCAATAAGTCCTTAATACATGTTAGTTATCGGTATTATTATCCTGTTGCTTTGCCCATATTGTCCCCTTCCTTTAATTTTTAACCTAGCTAATACTTTGTCTTCTTTTTTTTTTTATCACACCCCCCCTCTCAGATGGATCTGTCATCTGTCTGCTCACTGTTTGTTTGCCTTCTCCAGGAGGCACGAGGAACCAAACCCAGGACCTCCCACATGGGAGACGAGTGCCCAACGGCCTAAGCCACATCTGCTCCCCGTGGGCTGCAGCATCTGCTTGGCTTGTGGCATCTGCTCATTTAGACGACTGCTTGTTGTGGCAGGTGCAGTGTCTGCTCGTCTTCTTTAGGAGGCACCAGACCTGAACCCAGGACCTCCGTGTGGTAGGCGGGTGCCCAACTGGTTGAACCACATCCACTTCCTCCTTGTCTTCTTTTAAAACTCAAGTAGGCCGTCGCCTCTTCTTGACTTCTCCCACCCTGTGGCTTAGGTGGTACTCTTCTTTTCCATTGTTCTCAAAGCACCTTATACTATTTCCTCCACAGCACAGATCATACAGAAAAAATATCTCTTTACTTGTCCAACTTTTGCATTAGACTGTGAGTTCCAT
>JAQZBX010040591.1:0-22622 GCA_029593785.1 Cabassous unicinctus | reverse complement strand
CCATCTGTATTAGTCAGCCAAAGGGGTGCTAATGTGAAATACTAAAAATGGGTTGGTCTTTATAAAGGGTATTTATTTCGGGTAGAAGTCCACAGATACCAGGCCAGAGAGCATAAGTTTCTTCTCTCACCACAGTCCATTGCCATGTGTTGGAGCAAGACAGCTGCCGACGTTTGCCAGGGTTCAGGCTTCTTGTGTTCCTCTCTTCCCGGGGCTGCATTTCTCTCTGGGCTTAGCTCCTGTTTCCTCCACAAGGTCAGCTGTAGACTATCAGGCAAATGGCTTGCTTCTCTTCTCCTGGGGCCTTCTCTCCAATATCAAAACTGCTTCCCAAAAACTGCTTCTTCTGTCCTTTGCCTTGCCTTTTATATTCGATTCCCCACCCACCAAGAGGTGGGGCTCAACACCCTACTGATGTGGCCCAGTCAATGCCCTAATCATAACTTAATCATGCCCAGATTAACAGATCAGTTTACAAGCATGATCCAATTATATTTTTGGAATTCATAATTACATCAAACTGCCCAACTGCAACACCATCTGAGAAGGTTCCCAAAGCAGTGTCGGCAAATATTTCTAAGGAAGCATCTGGTCTCAAAATAGCTCAGTGCCTGCATTACAGACACTGTCCTGAAAGTTGTTTTGATCTTGGAAAGAACAGGCTCCACCTAATTCGTGGTGGACATATTCTCATCCACTGAGACAAATGGGCAAGGTGCTCCTGCTTTTCTCTACACTGTAGCCAGCTGCCTTAGAAACAGAGATATGTAATCGACTTGTGCTTCTCCTGAAGGGAGACCTTTGATATTTAAAAAGAACGAGACTCATGAAATATTCTCACTTGGGGGAAACAGGGAAGGAGAGAGTTCTGGCTAAATGCAACAGAAAGAAGTCAGGGCAGGGTTGGTGGTGAGAAAGAGAAAGGGAAGCCCTGTCCTATGAGAAATGAGGAAGGGCTGCCAAGAGTAAAGAGGAGAGGGAACGGATCCTTATATCTGCTCTGCTTAGAGTTACTAGAAACAGGGCGTTAGGACAAATTGGTGGGGGTAAGGGAAGACATATAACGGCAAGTCAAGCCTGGTGGAAAACGGCAGGTGAAGGAGCTGTCAGTCAGGGAACCGAGTGCCAGCGTTGTCCCTCTACTTTTAGAGGGCATTGTCCCAGTAAGGGAGAAGTAAGCTCACCTTCCAGACCTGCCCTAAGCAGAGCTGGCTCCATCTTACCAATCAGGCTTCAAGTTCAAGGAAGGCTAAGAGTTGTGAAAACAGGAAAGGCAAGTTTGGAGCAGCCCACAGTGGACACTAACATGCTGTGTGGTCAGAGAAGAGTGAGGGCTGTGATTTATCTGCAGGTGGGTAAGTGGCAGTGTTTGTAAGAAGCTCAGTCTTTTAAATCTCGGGACAGTGTGGATGCAGTTGTCTAACAATATAGCCAAAAGAGTGCACTTCATCTTTGGAGAAACACAACCAGTAACCTGACAGAATTCAGGCAGAAGCAATTTGCTCATGAGTTAGTTATAAATACCTCATGCAGCCAAGCACTTGGGGGTGCTGATCTGCAGGAACTTCGGGACAAAAGTGTAGACCACCTGCTTTAATTTACATGAGGGAATTAGCCAATTCTGTCCATCCCTTCTGCTCATGCATACACGTACAGCAACCCCTCCTCCATGCTCTTCCTCCTTCACCTCCTCCGCCTGCTAACCTTCCACCTTTTGGAGTTCATCTCCTACCACTCTCTCCCTCATTCACTCTGCTGCAGCCACACTGGTGTCCTTTCTGCATCTGGAACCTGAAGTGCCTGCCTGGCTCATTCCTGTCTTGCTGATTCTTCTGTCTGAAACACCCTTTCCTCAGATGTCATCATGTCCTGCTCTCGCTTTATTTTTTCAGATCTCGGCTAAATGTCACCTTCTCATTAAGGAAGGCTCCCCTCACCCCTTTGCTCCCTGTGTATCCCCAAGACTCTTCTTTATTTCTCTCCCTAACATTCATCACCATATGAAATACGATAGATTTGCTTGCTTCTTTGCTTATTGTCTGACTCCTGGTATTGGTAAGTGAGTACCATCAAGGCAGGTACTTCTCCTGCTTTGCTATTTCCCTGGTTAAATGAATGAAGAACCTAAATCCTAAAATCCAAGGAAAACCAATGAAGATTTAAACTCCAGCAAGTTGTCACTGCATCACTCTTGCAAGAAATAAAAGCATTTCTATCTTTAGGTTTGTTTAACTCAGCAAATTTCTCTTGTCCCTCACATCCATTCAGCTGTCAAATTCTATTGCATCTCCCTCTGAAATGCACCTTCCTTCCATCATTCAATCAACAAATGTTTATTTACTACTTTCAAGGTGCCAGGTATTACCTCTTACTTTACTCTCATTTTCTCATTCCCTCTACTGCCCCCCCTAGGTAAAGCCTCACTACTTGAATTAAATAGAGATTACTTATCCCAGCTCTAAAGAACCTCCATAAAATCTCCATCTACCTGTCTCAATGTCCTACTATTTTCAGAATATATGCTTCAGCTAAACTGGCTCACTCATTATTTTCTGAATGTGCCCTTGCCCTGCATGCTGTTCCCATCATTGGAAATAACACTTTATGTCACCTCTGTACAACCTTCCAACATGATATGGTCTCTCCCACTTTTGAACTCCTATGATTCCAAGTTTATAACTTTCTTAAACACCTGCCATATCCTTCCCTGAGTTATGGTTAGCTGTAGAAGTTTCTTATCTCACCCAATAGACTATAAGGCTCTGGAGTTTGGGAATTGTATCTCATTTATCTTTGTTTCCCAGCGGCAGCTTAACTAGACTCTTGCTCAGTATACAGCTCACTTGCTGCTTGTTGAATAGAACTTTTAAGCACAGTACATTGCAGTGTGCCAGGTGCTAAGGGAGACAAAAAAATAACAGGGTGCAATGTTTGCCCCAAAGAAATTGACAGTATAGGGTAGAGACAAGATTGCTTACATAAAATTATCATTTTTTCATTCGACTTTCAACAAGCAATTATTGAGCACCTACATGTGCCAACCATAATGCCAAGCAGTACATAATCTTAAATGGTCAACGTTAGCGGTGCAGGAAATAATTATCAATTTAGGCTGAGGCTAGAGGTCCATGTACCTAAACATGAAGTTAGGTGTTCCCAGCACTGACTAAGCCCCAACTTTGCGTTTGATGAAGCAAGAGTCAGAAGGCTTACCTGGTGATGCTGCATGTTCCAGGTGGCCCAGCTGTGGCTGCCTGGTGATTCTGTAGAACAATTCTGCAGGTCCGTTCTCCTGGTCTGTGGCAGATAGCTGAAGAGTGGTGATTTTCTTCACTGAGTTTTCATCCAAAACCAGCCCTTTATTGGTGATGATCACTGGTGCAAGTCTGTCCTCTGGAAATATCAGAAACAGTGACTTGAAATGGTATTTTGTTCATTTCTAGGTGTGGTGCCTAGGAGTAAGATGATAGTAATCCTTGGCCTGTCCCTGAGAGAGCACACCAGGGAGTCAGGCCTTCACATAGCAGAAGGAATATGACTTTCATACTGCCAAGCTGAAGGAAAGAGCTCAAGCCTCAAGTTGCATGTAGTGTAAATGAAATAACCTAGGAACTGCTGGTGTATTTTTATATTAGAAATCCGATGTTGTCTTACCTAAAACACTGATGGAAAATGACTGGTTGATCAATTTGTTGCCTTCTCCATCAACCACGTCAAATTTAAAAGCAAAGCTCCCACCAGATTCTCCTTTTCCATGACTGTATTCTACTTGCCCTGTAAAAAGAAAGAATAATCAGATTTGCTATTAGTGCTTTCTGCCCTTATTTATGAAGTGTGAGGTAGGAATTCAGTTGGAATTCACACCAATGAATCAATTCACGCCTTCTTCACCTTTTTTGATATTTTAATCTAAAGTGTTCATTTCCTCCCTTCCCTCTTCTCCTGTGACAGTTTGAAGCTTTTTGTGGATCCTAGAAAAGATCATTTCGTTAGAGCTAATCCATTCCTGTGCATGCAAACCTGTTGTATGTGGGATTTTTGGTTAGATTCAGTTAAGGAACCTTTTGATTAGGTTGCTTTTGATTAGATCACTTCAGTTAAGGGCCTTTGATTAGATTGTGGGACCCAGGGTGGGCCTTAATCCTCTTACTGGAGTCCTTAAAGGAGGACTAAAAGCAGCAGATGAAGAAAAAAAAATGGCAGAGACAGAGAAACCCTGAAAGGCTGAGAGAGGGGTCCTGGAGGCTGGAATCAGCGGAGTACAGAGGTATGGAAAGAGGTCTGGAGAAAGGGGAGAGACAAGCCATATGCCTGATGGCCCACGGCTGAGCGCGGGGAGAAAAGTGAGCCTGGAGGAGCAGGCAGAGACTGGCAGAGCCACCACTGTGCCTTGCCACGTGGCAGGAGTTCACGATCACCAGCAGCTGACCTTCAGGTAGAAAGCTTTGCCTGATGCCTTGATTTGGACATTTTAACCTAATAAATCCCATTGTAAAAGCCAACTCATTTCTGGTATATTGTTCCAGCAGCTTTTAGCAAACTAAAACAGAAATTGGTACCAGGAAAGTGGAGTGTGTGATGCTATGCAAATACCAAAAATGTTGGAATGGTTTTATAAATAAGGGTAGCTTCTGGAAGAATTGTGAGATGTTTTGGAAAAGGCCTAGACTGCTTTGAAGAGACTGTTGGTAGAAATGTGGATGCTAAAGATATTTCTGATGAGGTCTTGGACAGATATGATGAATGTGTCATTGCAAACTAAAAGGAAGGTGATCCTTGCTTTGAAGTGGCAGAGAACTTGGCAAAATTGACTCCTGATGTTAGATGGAAGGCAGAATTTGAAAGTGATGAGCTTGGATATTTAACTGAGGACATTTGCAAACTAAATTTAGAAAGCGTGGCTTGGCTTCTCCTTGAAGCTTATAGTAAAATGTAAGAGGAAAGGAATAAGCTGAGAACTGAACTCCTGAGCACAAAGAAACCAGAAATTGATGGTTTGGGAAATTCTGCCCTTCCAGAAAGTGAGTCCCCAGAGAATAGAGCCCCATGTGAGGACTTAACTGAATTTGGAACCAGCCAGTCATTTCAGTGTAAGTCAAGATTGGAAATACAATTATCCAGAAAGGATTTTTGAAAGTCCTATTGTCTGATGGTTGGGACCCCTGTGAACTGCATGCAAAACCACCAAGCTTTTTGCAAGATCTGTATGAATGGAACCACTGCCAGCCTTTATAGAAAGGGACAGAAAAGGGAGAAATGAGAGATTGAAGGAAAAATGACTTCAGGGGCAGAAGCACGGAAGCCGAGGTCTGGACTTAAAGACATCTTCTGTGGCCAAGAGAGGGACCCCACCCATGTGTGCAGAAAGGGTGAGTTTGCCTCAGCAGTTGGAGAGGATAGGTCTTCTGCCTCATTGTTTAGGAAGAGTGTTGCCACCCCAGGCTTCAGAGAGGGTGCAGAATATACCCCGGGGACTGGGGAGGGTTTGGTCACCACCCCAATATTCTGAGGTAGTTTGGCCTGTGCCCCAGAGGTTGGGGAGAGTCTAGCCATCACCCCAGTGTTCTTGGAGGGTGAGGCCTAGAGCTCAGCCACCATCCAGAAGCTTGATAAGGTTGGAGCCATGAAGATGGGCACCAGACAAGCCCTTGGAAGGGGTGGACCCCTGCTCCAAGCCCCAAGGAGAAGAAACCTTCATACTTTAGATGACTCTCAGACTTTAAAATCCAATGGCATATGTAGTGCAGGTTTCAGAACTGTTTGAGTTCCATGACCCATTTTCCTCCCAATTTCTCCATATGGCAATAGGAACATTTATCTTGTGACTGTCCTTCCTTTGTATATTGGAAGAAGATAACTTGTTTCTTTTTTTTTAAAGATTTATTTATTTATTTATTTATCCCCTCCTTGCTGCTTGTGTTTGCTGTGTCCATTCGCTGTGTGTTTTCTCCGTGTCTGCTTATCTCCCCCTTGCTGTGAGGTCCCACTGCATCAGCCCACCTCGCCGCACGGGCTGGCCTGCTCTCACAAGGAGGCCCCGGGAAGCGAACCCGGGGCCTCCCATATGGTAAACGGGAGCTCTATCCATTGAGCCACACCCGCTTCCCAGATAACTTGTTTTGTAAGTTTGCCAGGTCCACATCCGGAGGGGAATTTTGCCCCAAATCAGACTGCATGCCTATAATCTCATCAAAATGAGATTTTGTACTTAGCATAGTTGTTGAAATGATATAAGGTTTTTGAAATATTGTGATGGAATGAACTTAGTTTGCATATGAAAAGAACATGTATTTGGGGGATCCAGAGGGTGGAATGTGCTGGTTTGAGTCTTCTGTGGACCCTAGAAAATCGTGTTCTGAAAGCAAACCCATTCCTGTGTCTATAAACCCACTGTAGATGGGAACCTTTTGGGTAGATTCCCTTAAGGGGTCCTTTGATGAGATCACTTCAGTTAAGGGCCTTTGTTTAGATTGTGGGACCCAGGGTGGGTCTTAATCATCTTTCTAGAGCCCTTTATAAATGGGGCACTAAAAAGCCACAGACACAGAGGAAAAAAAGCTGCAGTGACTGAGAATAGCCTCCAGAAGTTGAAATCAATGAATATGGGAGAGAAAAAAGCCACAGACAGAGCAGCCCAAAGCAGAACTAGCAATGAGGCCCAGAGGAGAGGGGAGAAAGGAGTCAATGCCACCATTATGCCCTGCCATGTGCCTGATCACCAACAGCTGAGTTTGGAGAGAAAGTGAGCCTGGAGGAGAAGGCAGAGACTGGCAGAGCCACCATTGTGCCTTGGCATGTGACAGGAGTCCAGGATTGCAAGCAGCAGAACTTCGGAGAGAGAGCTTCCCCTGATGCCTTGATTTGGACATTTTCACAGCTTCAGAACTATAAGCTTTTAACCCAATAAGTTGCCATTGTAAAAGCCAGCCCATTTCTGGTAGATGCTCCCAGCAGATTTAGCAAACTAAAACTCCCACCATCACCTCATAACCAAAGACCTCCTTGTAACAAAATTGCCCAAAGTGGTATCCCTTATAGCTGAAGTTCAACCTTTTTGAAAAGGCCTAGGCAGCCTTGAAAAATCACCCATATGTAAGATGTGCACTGAACCCCCCGCCCCACTTGGTGGGACCATGGTATACATTCATAGCCCAAGGGCAAAAGGAAGTAAAGCTTCAGCCCACATTCACCCAAAACTCTTCACTCGCATTTCCCAATATAGCCTTAAGTCATTTTTGGAACAACATGGGATATAACCAAACACACAAAGAAACAAATAGATAAACAAGTAAATAAACCCTATATAAAAAAGAAAAGGATCCAAAGGGAGACGTAGAATGTTATTATATTTATTATATTATATTATATAATCCAAAACATCATTTCCATCACTTTCGGTCATGCATCAAAAAGACCCTGACTAAGCACCATGTCATGACAATAGCTACACTTCTGAAGTGCATACTCTCTGACCGGTACTGCTTCTTGAGCTTGCCATATCAACTTCTTCAATTCTCACAACAACCCATTTTATAGATGAGGAAACAGACACAAAGTTTAAGTCACCCATGCATGGTTACCTAGCTAATATCTGCCACAGCCCGGGTTCGGCTTCAGCCAGTCTGTTTCCATGCTCATAACCTACTATATAATGTAGGACTTTGTGTCTACTCCCACTGGCAATATAATTGGCATAGAATGACCTCTTTGCTAATTGATCTTATTACCTATCTGCTTTGGAAAACCTAAGAAATCAACCTTTTTTTTTTTAAACCCTAAGAAATCTTTGCTGGCAACTTAGGAAATTTGAGAAGTACCTATCAGCAACCTAAGAAATCTTAGCCTGGGCTTCATAAATAATCTTATGAGTACCTACCAATAACTGAACATCTGGGAATATGTGCCTGGCCTCGTTTTTTTTTTAAAAAGGAGAAACTGTGGAGCAGATGGAGCACAGTGGTTGACAACTGTTTTGCATGTATGAGGTCCCAGGTTCAATCACCAGTACCTCCTAACAAAATAAAAAAATTAAAAATAAAAGGAGACACCAATGAAGGAAATAATTAAGGGATTACCTTCCTTCGCTAATTCCACTCCCTTCACTAAAGCATGTCCCATGAGAATTCAGCTGTGATCAATTTTAGGTGTTAGTGCATGGAAGGCCCCTAGTTTTGCCCCTAGTTTTCAGGGGCATATTTCCACCTCTAAATGGAATTGCACATCATCACATGACTTTGGATTACTATTTTCCCCTCTAATATGCATCTCCTATCTTGTCCCCCGCTCCCTTTTCTTTCTTTTTTTTTTTTTTTTACCCCTGAAAGCATTGTATGGTAACTAACATTTACTAAATGTACAGCATTTAACATTTATGCCTTTACATTACATCAGCATTTCCTGGAGGAGGGATGAGCCATGTAATTCCCTTCAGGCAGCTCCGACTTATGCCCTTCCATTTTGCTTAGTTCATTAACTTGTGTTCCTTGGGGAGCTGAGAAGAGATAAATTGCTCACCTAAGGAAGACATAATTTTCACCTTAATCCATCCCAACTCCCTTCTTTTTCCTTTCTTTCTCTCACACACACTTTTTAGCATCATAGTGCGTCAAAAGGATTCTCCCCTGTAATAGCCTCAAATTTCAGCAATGCTAAGATGAAGTACGAACACATTTTAGCCAAGAAGGAAGTTTTTGTTTTTAACAAAAAATTGAGGAGGCAAGAAAGAAAATAAATGAAGCTATAATTCAGCTCTTATTCAAAACAAAGAGTGCACAATTTACTGCCAAAGACTACCCATTTAATTCCCATTTTACTAATGTGGGTGTAGTCCACGGAAGTCTGGGTGGGCACAGAAGAGAACTGACTGACCTTGGCTAATGTCAGCCTGGGTGAAACTTCGAATGGGGCCTTTAACGGAGATTTGCTCCAGATTGTCACGCGTCACCATCTGCAGGCGCCCCACACCAGGATCTTCCTTCATGATGTACATAATCTGATGGTCATCGGAGTCAGCACCTGTCACTTTCAAGTGCTGTTCCGTGATGCGTGCTACAGACCCTGGGTGAGAATGGAAGAGAGTAGGTCATTCCCCATCATTTCCTTGAATGGGATGTCAAATGATTTTAGGAGACTAGAGACTAAATTATCACACATTCTCTGTGTCTAAGTACTAAGGTACTTGCCCTTTTCAGTTTCTGGCTGAATGAATTTTAATTTCTCTAAGTAAAATAATCCCAACTTTCCAATTTGCGAATCATCCCTTGAGTATAGATCTGGGTCCCCTTTCTCTTCTGACCCATCTTCACTCTCTCCCTACGTTCCCTCTACTCTAGTGACCTCAGATAGTACCTGTGGTGGTTAGGCTAATGTGTCAACTCGGCCAGGTAATTGTGCCCAGGTGTTTGTTCCAGCAAACACTGGGCTAATTGTAATACAAGAGCATTTATGGACTTCAATCACCAGTGAGTTTACTGCGTGGATGGCTGATTACATCTGCATCAATCAGGGAGATTACATCAGCAATGGGTGGCGCTTTTATCCAATCAGTTGAATGACTTAAAAGGGAAAGTGATTTCAACATTCAAAGAGAATTTCCCAGCTCGTCGTTGGACAGGCAACTTCTCCCAGAAACTCATCAACGACCCTTAGTCGGACTTTCATCCGAGCCACTGGTTTGCAGCCTGCCTGCGGAACTTGGACTTGTGCATCCCCACGGTTGTGTGAGAGACTTTTTAAAAATCTCATATTATCGACAGATATCTCCTGCTGATTCTGTTTCCCGAGAGAACCCTGACTAATACAGTACCTAAACCTATGTATTAGCTCCTAGATCTGTGATATAAATAACTCCCAGGCCTAGGATGGAAACTTCTTGGACCTAATTTACTGTCTCAAGGACCACCAAATCACAAGAAAATAGCTTTACACAGACTCATTAAGCATACCTTGTTGCCATCTCAAGCCGAACAGTCAAAATCATTGTTTCTCAAGGCAGAGAATATGGTGAGCACTATGGAGCAGGGAAATTTGAGCCGCTGGGCCCTGGAACACTGCACAGATGTTGGCGATGGAGGAAAGGTGCTGGCTGATGGGAATAAACTCTTCCCAGGGCTTTGGCCCTTGCTTTCCTGTCCAGCCATTTTCTCATATTAAAAAAAGGAAACTGCAGTAAAGTACATCCTAGTCATTGTGTGATACATCCTGGTGTTTGAAGCGGCAATCTACTATGGGTCCTGAGGCAGTTTGGCATTGTTTATGAATTCCAAAAATAGATATTGGATTGTGTTTGTAACCTGGTCTGTTCCTCAGGGCATATTTGATTCTATTAGATTCAGAAGTATCACTTTTACTTGATTAAATTAAGATTGGGGTTTTTTGATTTGGCCACGTCAGTAGGACACAGCAGAGAGTTAGAGTTTTGATGCTGGAGCCCCAGGAAGTAGATACACAGGAGAAGAACACAGAGGTATAGAGACAGCTCATTAGACACGGCAGAGGCCCCAGGAAGAGAGATGAGCCTAAGAGTTTACCGCTAACCTCGTGAAGAGACCAGAGCAGTTGAGCCTGGAAAGAAACAAGCTCCAGGGAGAGAGACAAGCCTTATACCAGTCTAGAGCTGAGAACGGAAGGAGCTGGGATCATAGAGCATTAGGAGGAAGAGGAAGGCTGAACCCTTGCAGAGACTGGCAGCCATCTTGCTCCAACATGTGGCAACAGATTTTGGTGAGGGAAGTAACTTATGCTTTATGGCCTTGTGACTGTAAGCTTCTAAGCCAAATAAATACCCTTTATAAAAGCCAACCGATTTTTGGTATTTTGCACCAGCACCCTTTTAGCTGACTAATACAGGCTCTGATAATCCCTGCATGTTCTTGGGGACTAATGTCAAGAATGAAAGGTTCCGACCAATCTTTACCTGGGCCATTGCTCAGCAAGCAACCTAGAAGGATGATGCAAAGTCTTCCTCTGGGACAAAGATCAGATTTCCTTACAGATGAAGTTTCCTTACAGACTAAGATACATGGGAATAGAGAAAGCTCCATAGATATGGCAGAGGAGAGAACTCAATCCTGGGGCCCTGGAGAGAGAGAAGCAATTCACCTGACAGTTTGCAGCTGAAGAGACCAGAGCCCTGACCAGCTAAGAAGGCCCAGAAAGAAACGAGCCCTCCAGCCTACAGTTGAGATCAGAAGAAGATGGGCCCACCGAGTCTTAAGAGAGAAAGGAAGGTTGAACCCTTGCAGACATCGCACACCGTCTTGCTTCAACACATGGCAACTGATACTGGGTGAGAAAAGTAAC
The DNA here is from genome assembly GCA_029593785.1 of Cabassous unicinctus. Lineage (NCBI taxonomy): Eukaryota > Metazoa > Chordata > Mammalia > Cingulata > Chlamyphoridae > Cabassous > Cabassous unicinctus. The sequence goes on along the minus strand of JAQZBX010040591.1, from coordinate 11,321 downwards.
CTTGAGTTGGACTCTTTAGGGCCTTGTAACTGCAAGCTTTTTACCCCAAATAAATACCCTTTATAAAAGCCAACAGGTTTCTGGTACTTTGCATCAGCACCCCTTTTGCTGACTAATACAAAGACTGACACATGTCACAAGCCCTTCAGTGTTGCTTATTCATAGGCAAAATTATTTTAGTTCTTAGAATACTATATCTAAGAACTCCCAATTATTTGCATAATCTTTTAGTGCATGCCCCCATACCCATGGCTTTTTAAAAAAATAAGCATCTTGCTCTAATGATTGAAGTGATGAATGCACAACTATGTGATTATAGCAAGTACCATTGATTGTACACCTTAGAGGAACTGTATGCTTTATTAATATGTATCAATAAAATTTATTAAAAAAAATAAGCATCTGGAAAATGCTGCTAGATTTCTTTTGATTGTTTCTCTGGAGTTGGCTGAGTAGCAGCAATGCTTCAGGAAACCTCGACCTAGGAGGTAGTTGGATAAATTAAGATTTTTGGGGAGCCTGGAACTATTATAAAGTCTCCATCTTTTCTCAAGGTCACAGATGGAGGCACATGGTCCAAAGAATTTCAGAAGTTCACACTGGTCACTCATAGCATTTATTGTCCCCAAAGTAACCATTCTCCCAAACTCCAGTCTATACAAGGTCTGAACAGCTAGTTCAAGATCTACCCCCGTTGCAAACGTGGAAGGAAGTACTGTATATCTAGACAAAGAGGAAAATAAAGGCCACTCCCCTCCATTCTTCTGGTACCTGCTGAGAGCTGTAGGCCTTGGTTTACAACCAACTGGGGGGCATCTCTTGTAGGCAGCTCTATGTAGATCTCCATCCTTCCTGTGTTTGTGTGGAGACCATCAGTGAGAGAGAACCAGAACTCATCCACTGCCACACCAGGGCCTCCAGGCATATACCCGATCAGCTCGTCCAGGATGTTCTGGTAGGTGAAGGAGGAGCCCTGGGCTAACACATTTCCATTTTTCAGAGGTTCAGAGGATATTTGCCTCCAGAGTAGATGACCTGAGGAAAGAAGGAAAGAAAAACCATGAGAGAATGGTAGAATACATAGAGCACCAAACTATTGTCTGATTTTTCCAACTAGTATGAGCCTGGGTAGAATGTCAAGTACCTAGAGATTCTTGATGACACACACATAAATGATGAACGACTTAGCATTACAGAAGCACAGGGTGCTGTCCCTGTGGCCTCGTTTGGAAGAAAAGAAGACAGAGTCCCACTTTCCTGGTTAAAAATTTCTTAAGTAGATAAGGTCGGCCAAGGCAATGTAGTGGCGTGGGAATCAAATCTCCCTTCATGAACTCAAAGTCACTTCATTATCTAAATCTTACTTTTCCCTACTGTAAAATGAAAATAGCCCTCGTCACTCTCTCCCTTCCTCCTAGGGCAACTGGGGTGGGAGGTCAGAATGTATTTTAAATTCAGAAAGATACTGCGCATTTGTAGATTGAGGCATATTTTTCTGTTTTTAAGGGTCATTTGTACTGCAATTGGGCAGTTAAAGCCCGTCAGTAAAGAAAGTGAAAATGGACCAAGGCAATCTAAGATACCATGACCAACAGCCTCTTCTATTAACCCTCTGTCAAAAGAAATAAAATCACTTTTAAAAGACCAACAGGTATCATGGCTGACTGAGACACACTGTAAGATAATACCAGAGGGATGGCACTTAGAAAAAAACTAGGCAGAAAATCTCCTCCCTCCTGGGGTGGGGGGGGCGGGGGCGGGTGGTGGTTATCTCTGGTTTAAATAAAGAAAAGTGCTTTCTTTGCAAAAGGAGCAAGTTCATAAAAACATCTAGCACACCTCTAACGGGAGGTAAACACCTTTTGCAGTTAATAGCAAGTCTGCCATGCTATTCCTTGTATGAGATGGGCCCAGGATTGTCACATAACGATGTCTACTCTAAGAAGAGGGCATGCATGCTCTGAAAACTGTTTTGCCTAAGGTTACACAGGAAAGCTAGAAAACAGATGAAATTAAATTTCAGAGACCGCAATTACCTGGGATTCAGGCTTTTAAAGCAAACTGTGTCTACTGTGACCCCAAAGAATATTAGCTACCCATGGAATTTGATTGTACTTTGACGCAAAGAATGAACTATACACAGGCAAGGCAAAGGCAGAGCCAACTGAAATCTTAGGTGTTTATTCTAAGGACCTATGAGACCCTGCAATGAAGACGATTTCCATAACAGGTTGTAGCCTACCGTGGCCAGGCTTTTTCATCAATACAAAAACCAGCTCATTATCTGGAGTGTCCAGGTCTTGCAGACTCAGTGAAGCATTGCTTATCACCACGCCCGAGCCGAGCTGCACTCTGAGGGGCCGCAAGGTCAGCCTGGGAGGCTCATCGTTCTTCTTCTGATTAAAGCATAAAGTATAAGGTCGCACAGATATTGGTTACAGAATAAAGAAAGTGCACATTATTCAGAGAAAGTATTGTTGCAGGCACTTTCATCATCGAAATAGCATTTAATGCCTCACCATCACTACTTCCCAACCAAAATGATTAGTCTGAAAGGAGAACAAGTAATACATATAAACTGTTTCCTTGAAAAGAAGCTGATGGACATTCTACAAGAATTTTTTCAGATATCTTCAATAGATATAAAGACCGTATTTTCCAAACCAAAAATATTGGCACATGGTTTGACAAACACAAGTATACTCTGGGAATCAAAGGGCACATTATTTGAAATCAGATCTGTTTTAGAAAACCGTAGGCATATCATAGTACCTGAAGGAGGAAACCATATTTGAAAGTGTGGGTTTCTAAAATTGTCTTCCTGTCCCCATGCCACTTCCCTCCATCACTGTCCCTTAAAAGGGCTGAGGGTATCATATGTTTTATTTTCCCAAGGAGAGGATATTTCCTTCTGAGTTTGATCTTTTATGTCTCTCTCTGGGGTGGCATAGCAAGCCTATGTAGTTCTTCAAATGAGAATAAATACAGCATCAAGGAACACATTTCTTTGATGTCATAATTTAATGAATGAATGCATTAAAATATAATTAAAAGAAACTATGCATGTAAAACGACATACCGTAATTTCAGGGAAATATAGGTGTCTATTAGTCTTAATTTAAATATGGGATGGTAAGGTTCTCTGTCTGACCCTCACAAACTGTTTTCATACAGAACATTTTACTCTGAAATGTATTTCCAAGTCAGACCTTCCCCAAATGCAAGCCTAAATTCTTCAAGTTTCCAGAAAGTCAGTGTTATATTTTTAAATTGATCTTTTAAAATTGAAGGTCAAACTCAATTGTCTTTGGTTTTAAGTCCCTATAAAACTATCTAATGTTGGGATATTGTGGCCAAAGGCCCAACTTCTCCAACTTCCAAAATCTTTACCTCGATGGCGATATTGATGCTGTGAATTTCTGAACGACGGGTTCCATCACTCACGTAAAAACTGAAAATATCATGGGTTGGCTCAATGCTTTCGTGAACACTCTGAAAGTAGTAAATGTAGTTTTCCAGAACATCTTGAATTGGGAATGATGCCTCTAGGTCACTGTTAGCTCCAGGGCCAAAGCGATCACCTGTACCAACATCAAGAGAGAACTTTTACCTGTCCATCAATTCCTGCTTATGAGGCTGAACTAGAAAACAAGACACGATTATCCGAAAAAGATGAAAATAGTTTTGAGAAAAAAGAGGGGGAATGGGAAGAGCACTAGACTGGGAGTTGGAAGACCTGGGGTAGTACCTTAATTTCTCCACTATTTCTCATCTATGTAAATATGCATTTATATAGATGAGAAATATATATGTCCTGCTGCCTCCTTCGGGTATCACATGAAGATAAAATACAAGGAAAGCACTCAGGATGCTATTATTTTATGCAGCATAGTATCAGTGGTTGCTTTGTTAGGAATCTCTGATGACATGAATCTTGGGGTGAACAATTATAAGAGCAGAGATTCTACCTTAAGCTCCAGCCAGTTTCAAAATCATTCTACCTGGCAGATCCTCTAAGAGGAATCCTTTCTCTATCCCCCAAATAATGAACTGTTTATCATGTTTTCCTAAGAAACATCTCAAGTGTACCTCTCAGTCCCTTAAAGAAACCTTGGCATGGATGAGAGCCTAGCCTGTGAGAGTACATCAGGCTACTGTGTGAGATGCTTGGGTACCACTCAGCGCTCCAAAGAAAGTGCTGCCTCTGGTTTAATTCTTCTTCTCATCCCAATGCGAAACACTATAAAAGGCCAAGGGCAAGAGTAAGCAATGTTTAAATGATGGATGACTCGTCTCTTACTTCATCATAATCTGAGTCTCTCTAATTGATGGATTTTAAATTGTTACCACAATTTTCTTCTAGAGAGAGGAGAAAAAAGAAACCCCTGCATCTTCAAACACTGTGCCTTCAAACAGTCACTGGATATATATATATATATATACATATCAATCATCAGAGAAAAGTGTAGATAGCAGATCTGAAAGCAACAAGACTTTCCCCTTCTCTCTTCCATGGACATTTGCAAAGATCAGATCATAAATTAAAAGGCCATTAAGTTCCTGAATTGTAGACAGTGTCATTTTTTTGTTGTTGTTGACAACCCAACAGAGATAAGAAATGAAAAGCTTTCTTTAAAAGTTCATTTATATTTGAAATAAAGATGCAAAACAAATATTTTTTTCTTCAATGACATAAATTTTCTTAAATTTCACCCTTCAGATTTTCTAGAATTCATTCTTCTTGACACCAAAAGTATAGAGCAATCTTAGCGACAGTGATTCTGAAGATCCCTGGACATACAGTGCGGGGTTTGCAGAAGAAACTGCTAGAACTCCTTCAAATTCTTATTTTCTACTTTCATCAATCACTATAAATATAAGAAATATGGCTTCTTAATTTGGGCCAAAAGTATCCTAAGTAAAATGAATTATGCCCTAAAATTCATAAATATAATAATGTCATATTATTGGAGAACAAGCTATTCATCAAGTGAATCTGTCACTGAAGCCTTGAGCAATGATTCTTTCCAGTTTTAAAATTGCACCTTCTACTTTTTGATGGAAGTCGTTGTTATTAACATGTTTTCCTGCAAATTAAATAGTTCTCGATGCATGTGGGATAGCATTACAAGGTCTATCGTTGCATTGCACTGGGGCACAGTGTGGCCCTCAGAGGTCATGGGGGTGGGGTCCGTCCTCTTTGTGCCAGTCCTAAATGAATGCAGATGCCCTGCTGTTAGATTTCAGGCCTTATACTATAAGTACTGTTTCGTATCTTCTTGTTGGTCAGAAAGAAAGAAAAGGCGCAGCTTCTAATAGTTTAAAAAATTACGTTCTTCTGATCATCTGGGTTCTGAATTTAGGTAGTGTTTACATACACATAACACACTGTTCTCAACAGAGTCAGAAGGATCTCTCCCTGGGAGCAGTGGGTGGGGTCTGCAGCTGACGCACCTTGGGACCGTTCCCAAAGCCTTTTGTTTTCTTCAGGTTCACACCAACAGTGGTTCTCAAGCATGGTCTTCTGCACAGCTGCAACAGCTTTGCCTGTGAGCTGGCTGGAAATGCAGATTCAACCCCAGCCCCTGGAAACAGGAACTCTGGGGATGGTACCCAGGAACCTGTGTTTTAACAAGCCCTCCAGGCAATTTGCACGCATGGTAAAAGTTTAAGAATCACGTTTTAGAGAGGCTGACCCTTGCGAGAAATTTGAATTCTGGGCCAGTGAGGGACTCCTCTAATTCCATTGCAGGCTAATTCCCACCTTTGCCCACACTCTTAACTCCACGAGAAACTCCATTTTCCCTCTGCACATGGCGAATCCCACTAACCCTTTGAATTCCAGTTCCAATGTCATTTTCTCAGATTTTCTGCCTCCCCAGGCAGAAGAAATTGTTTTGTCCTGTGCAATCTCTCAGTGCAGTTTTCCTTTTCCTGTTCTGACATTTATTATTTATTGTAATTTATCAATCTTCATATCTGTCTCCTACTTGAGGCAGGATCGGTGTTTTATTCATCTTTAGATCACAAACGTTTGTTGAAGTAAACCTAATTCAACAATTTTTATAAAAATCCGAGTACATACATTCAAAGGCAAGACCCAAGACTTTTTTTAGGTAAATATGATTACTGCTAAATGAGTTTCTGGTCACCGGGCTCAAACTCCAGCACCACCTTGGCCCAGGACACCTTCAGTCAATGGCCTCTCTGTGGGAGCAGCTAGTGGCAAACCAATTAGAGCCTCGGGCTGTACTCAGGAGTCTCACTGCCGAGGCAGCAGCCCAGCAACCTGCCATGAGCTGTCTCAACTGCCAGTCACGACAGGTCTCAGGGGCCTGTGGACAGTATACACTTTCTTGCCTTTCCTTCTGAGACAGCCACCAAGGGCAGTGGTCCAGTACAGATGGTGGAGGGGAGGAACGGTGAGGAGGGTGTCACAGATAGACAAGCATGCATTTCAATTCATGCCATATTCTCAGAAGGAGCCGAGACATAAACTACGGTTCAGCTAAGCAGCAGAGATCTCACAATAAAGAGACAGGGAGTTTTATTTCCTTGACATCTGATTCCGAATGCCATCCACAAGCCCCTCCACCACTGCTGGCATGCCAAATCCCTTGACCCTGGCTCTATTTTTTTTTTCATAGCACTTATTCACCTTCTAAAATCTTATACATGTTCTCATTTATCAGGTTTCTTATCTGTCTCCCCCCACCAAATCTAAGGCACCACGAGGGTAAAGATTTTTGTCTGTTTTGTGTTTTTAAAAGTACCTAGCACGTAGAACATGCTCGATAAAGTTTTGTGAATGAATGAATGAATGAATGAATGAAACCGTCCTTTCTGCTATTTCTTGGAAATGGCTCAATTCTTCTCCAGTTCTCCATCTTCAGCTTACTTGGACACAATGTTCTGCCCCCAGCCTCTCTTGTTCCCAGACCCTGAACAATTCCTCAGCAAAGCTACTACTGGTACCTGTTCCTGCATTCTCAATGCAGCCATATTTGGGCAGAGCACTTAGTTTAATGATGGCATCTCCCTGGAGGTTGTCATGTTCATCAGCAGCGAAGAAATGGTGAAATGAGAGCGGGGCTCTCCCTCCCTCATCGACCTAGGAAAGAAAAGAATGGAGCGAGTCCTTGGGCGGTTGCACATAACTGCAGTAAAAAAGAACTGAATTGAAAAGAGTGGTCTGGGGTGACCTTCCAGCACCAATTCCACTTCTTTGAGGAGGCAGAGCCTCTACAGACAGATGAGGAATGTGTGCACGGCTGAAGCCAGGCAATCTTTCAGCGCCTCTCAAAGCTACACTTAGACACGATGACTTCAGTGTGTCCCTTCAAAGTTGTGCTTCATCAAATGATGGATCTGGTTATAAAGCAGCTCTGGCCCATTCTAATCACCCGCCGCTGCACAGCAGCACGACAAGATGGCTGCCTTCCTTCTGTAACAACATTCAAAGCCCACAGCTAGAGAATGATCCATCAGCCCTCCCCCAGATACAGTGAGCACTTTGTTCTCTAGGCATTCCCATTCAGAATAAAAGTACCATTTGTTCCCTCATAGTATATATTTATAGGTGTGGCAGGATGAAACGGTTCCCCATACCTGAAAGCCAGTGCTTATCTTTATGTCAAGGAGGAAAATAAATCAGTAAAATAAAAGCAGTTGCTCAAACTAATTCTTTTCTTCAGGGCCCTGGTTTGTATGCTAACTCAGCAATCTGAGCCTAGTGTTTTTTGCTAGCCTGCTAGAAATGGTCAAGCTATTTTAGTCTGGACAATGGGTAGGCTAACTGTACAAAGTGGCAGGTCACCCTGACTCCGAGAGAGGGGAAGATCTGAGGGACTTCCTCAAGGTGTGGAAATGGAAAAATGGGAGGAATATCAAAACTATTTAGAAACAGCTCAAAGTGTAATGAATTTTCAACTGCTGGACAAAACAAGCAAAATTCTTGAGTTTTTGGTATTGTGGTACTTAGACTAGGAAGAGGAAATGAATTAACTTTGGTTGAACACATACCATGTGGTGGGTACTGTGCTAGCGGTTTACCAGGCTATTTTATTTAATCATCATAGCAACCCCTATGTAGTAGGAATAGTAATATTTTAAAGATGAGGAGATTGAGACTAAGAAAGATTAATTGGTCCAAGGCACTCAGTTAGTAACAGAACCAGGAATTGAACTCAGGGCTGGATAATGTCAACGATCAAGAAATATTATTGTTTATATCATTTATAATAATAAGTATTGACTTGATTTCAGGAATGGCTTTGGGACACTGTCCTTATTCCCATGGTTTAGTGGCTGCTGACATGAGATTTAAAATTTGTCAAAGATATATTCCATTTCTAATTTTACCCCCAAACTAGCCACATCGAGCATTGTGTCTAGCACATAAATATGTGTTGATTAACTAAATAATATAGATCTTTTACCTACAATTATTTTCATACTTTTAAAAAAACTGGTTGAAAACCATGCAGACCTTGATACCACTGTGTTTGTAATTTGGGGAAGAAAAGAGTCAATTTAGTCAGAAAATCCTTTTTTCTACATTGCCAAAGATTCCAGTTATGTATAACATTCACTATTTTATTGATCTGCGAATTGTTTACCGTGATAAGGTCAGCAAAAGCAATAACTAGAGGTGGATTCTCAACAGGAGTGATGATGATGGTAAATATCTGATCGTTCAGACAGTTGTGGTCCATGTCAGTGACAGAGAAACGGAAGCTGTCAGTAGCCAGATGACCATCTGTCTCAAACGCAGCTGAGTAACTATAATGGCCAAAAGAAGAATCAAATTAATGAGCCACACTGACAAGCCAGGTAAGAGAAATGCATCTATGTTTAAAAAGCAATATATTCTTTCAAGGAAGCTGCAATAAGTTGCTTAAATGCTTTAGTATGATTTTTTAGAAATCTTGCCAAATAATACAAAGTAATTATGTACCTAATTTTCTTGTTGTTGATGTCTTCCATTGTGAAATTAGAAATCTCTGAGAATTCTTCTACCTCAGATCCTGAAGTTCTTAAGAGAGCACCGTAGATGGGCAGAGAAGTTAACTGAATCCAGATCTCTGAGTCAGGGGAAGAATCATCCTAATCAGGCAAATATGAGGCAGGCTATCAATGCACATTTGCAGGAATAAATATTTTCCGTAGTTAAAGAGCACGCATGTTCCTTCTCTGCTAACTGGAAGAGTCTATGTCCCTTCGTCAGAAAGTAACACCATTTAAAACTGTATGTTCCTCTTAAAATGCATTTTAGGAAGAAAGCTATATAACAAAAAGATACCCTATCATTACTATGAGAGGCACACAAATTTTTGTTTTAATTACAGGTGTCTAGTGAAGAATAAAACACAGTCAAAACTATAAGTCATCTATCTGAAAATGATGTAGTAGGCTGCTTCTAGTCTAAAGATAGTTTGCTTTTTGGATACAGGTAAAATCCTATTATAAAATATAATAGAATGAGTTTGAAAAGTCTATGTGAAAACAGAAAGCATGAAAGTTATTTTGCTTAGCTAATGACCCATGTTAAGTAATATCCAACATGGTAAAGGTTTGGTTTAACAAAAAAGTTTAGGAAATGTATGGACTTTGCTCTATCAGGACTAAACCTATGGATGCTCAATCTCTAAGATGCCCAATCTTAACAAAGACCATTTCCCTTTCCTTTTGTATTGTTTACTGAGAAATAAAATTGGCTTTCTATATTTCTGCATGGACAATAATTAATGTCTTAGTGAACAATTTCCTCCTTTTTCAAGGATATTTTTGGAAATAGCTATATTTAGGAGGTGGGCAACATTTTCTTGGAAAGTTTCCCTGAGCCATTCATCTTGTAGAGCAGTTGGTAAAAATGGGGACAGTCTACTCTTTACCACAGCAACAATGAAAATAAATGTTGCACAGCTGATTGTACTTTCAAATGAAAATTTTGATAACATTCTTCAGTTGTTTGAGGTATGGGATCAGAAATGTATACTGGGGACAGGATAGCCAGTTTCAGTTAGTTCTTACTTTTATTCCCAGAAGCCTTGAGTTAGTATTTTCTCATATCATTTCACAATAGCAAAGAAAGGAACTCAAATTCATTGAAGCTTAGAAACTTCAAAACATTTCCCCTGAATTTATATTTTTTAAAAAGGTTTCTCTATTTCTCCATGTGGGCTATCAAATATAATAGGAAATCTTCAAAAGACTACTTCCTACTGTTACTGAGAATATTCTCTGAAAGAGAACTTTTAAAAGGCAGCTGACAGTTTTAAGGTGTTGTCTTCTCAGCTAGTAGGATCAACTGCAAGGTTAGAGCTTGTGGCTCTTGATGAGAATGAATAGCTTCTAATCTTTAGGTTGGCAAATTTGGCAAAGAAATTCTTATTTTATGCCATGCATATCTTATTAGTTGCAAGCCTCAAAGAACTGCTGGGTTTGAAAAAGTGGGCAATCAGCTAGTTTTTTTTCCCCCTGAAAATAGCCTGTCATAATTTAAAGAAAATTGCTATTTGAGATATCCAAGAGGATTGTGGGTGTACAAAAATACTTAAGAATAAAGACCTTGCTCTCATTTCCAGCTCAAAGAACTTCTTTGTGTTAATTCATGCTTGCATTTTCTTTTTTCTTTTTCTTTTTCATGCATACGTTCATTTATTCAGCAAATAGTAACAGGTACCAGGTGTTCTGGGGATTCTGCAGAGAGCAAAGCAAACAGAAAGCCCTGCCCTCATGGAGTTTCCACCCTGGCCACCACTTAAGAGTCCCTGGGTGGCCTTTTCCTCATTGGGTCAGGTTTCTGGTGACTTCATTAAGGACATGATGTTATGTTGGCCTGAAGATAATCTTCTTGATAAAACTGCAGACACGATGTAGGAGATGAGGAACTCACCTCCTGCTTCCTCTGTGGCTCCTGGCAACATTGCGTCTTTGGTCCTTCCAAGACCCTCCTGCTTCTTGTTTTAGGGAAACCATAAAAGTCACTTTTATTTATTATTTATGCATCCATGGACCCACCATTCAACACAAGAACTAGGACTTTGATAATAATTAACATTTACCTATGTACTCCTTCTTCATCCTGTCCCTGGGCCTCCTATTACCTCAAATCTTGTTTCTTCTCATTTCCTTCAGTTCCTAATAAAGCTTGATATAGTACTAAAAGGTAAATTATTTAATTTAACTTGTAAAAATGTGATTCTTGTGGGACTTTATTTTTTACTCAATAGTACACTAAGATCCATCTATACTGTTGCCTGTACTTTATTTCACGTGTTTTGACTTCTCTCGAAATTCCATAGGGTGAATATACCACA
>JAQZBX010040590.1:0-22627 GCA_029593785.1 Cabassous unicinctus | reverse complement strand
GCATGTCCCTGGAGTCCCTGTAGGCAATCATTTCTCTCCTACTAAACCATTACCCAAATCTGATTCTTTCTGCTTACCAAAATGGGAATAAAAACACTGAGAATATTGGGGAGGAATAGGGGTCAAGACCTTATTCCGTAAGATATCTGGAAGAAAAGTATATTATCTTTGTAAAAACCCATCTCCACTTGGGTGCCATACGGAATGACCTACAGTTATTTGATGTGAAGCCTAAACATTATTATTGCACATACTTAGGCCTGAAACAACAGTGTCAGTATCTGGGTTTACTACCTACAGAACCAAATGAATTAAATTAATAACAAATCACATATTTTCATTATGAAAATTGATTATGCTTAAAGGGGAAAAGATGTTGGAAATAAGTCGATGTAATTCAAAGTATTTCAGTTTGCTGTAATTTTCGGTGTCATTTTTACATCTCCCCAAAACAAAAATTAGCTTTTAGTAAATTTCTCACTTCTTGTTATAATATAAGTTAAAGGCATAAAGACTATGGTGCCTCTCAGAAAATACTGTTTTGATATCTTTTATCCTTTATTGAAGACTGGGGATACAAGAAAAGAGCAGTTTAAAATTCATTTAAATAGTTTCCTATTACTTTTTTTTCATGGCTTCACCATTAAAATCAATGTTACATAACCTCGGAAGTATCAGAAAAAAAGACCTAAAAGTTATTTAAAAACTTTATTTTTATTTTTTTAAAGATTTATCCACTTTATTTATTTATCCCCCCCTTGCTGCCCGCGCTGCTGCATCCACCCGCTGCGCGTCCTCTCCGCGTCCGCCCATCTCCTCCTCGCTGTGAGGTCCTGCCGCACCAGCCCACGGCGCCGCGGGAGCCAGCCCGCCCCCACAAGGAGGCGCCGGGAAGCGAACCCGGGGCCTCCCACACGGCAAACGGGTGCTCCATCCATTGCGCCACACCCGCCTCCTGCCGCGAGGTTGCTGCACCAGCCCACCGCACCACCCAGGCCGGCGTGCCCCCACCAGGAGGCCTCGGGACACGAACCCGGGCCTCCCACACGGCAAACGGGGGCCCCATCCACCGAGCCACACCCGCCTCCCTATTTAAAAACTTTAAACTTTTATTTTATTTAAAGTTTTTGTGAAAGGGTTATTTGGCTTAATGAGTACGGAAAGCCGAGGAGTTCCATGATAGCCTTCAAGTACATGGAAAGTTAGTTAGAAAGCTCTTCTCTTTTGGATGACTTAGGACTGGGTCTCAATAAAAGTGGGTGAAGGACTAGATTTTCCAAGGACTTCTCCAGGCAGATTTAGCTCATGACCATGCAATCTGTTTTAGTCCCTGTCTATTTGCAAGAAATTAGTATAATAGTGCCCAGCATAAAGAGACATTTATTAAATATTTATTATTATTATTTTAAAATAAATTTACATTTTTGTATGATTAGAAAGCTTTCACATTTTTATAATGTCATAAATGGGAGCTTTCATTCTGTTTCACTCTTTCATAACCACATTTTAATGAAAAAGTAATTAAAAGTAATTTTAATTACTAAGCACTTAAAAAGGTGAAGAATAAATCAGGCCTCAAATAATTATCTCCTTTATTTTCCAGATACTGATTAAAAATAAGACTATGGAAATTTATAGATTACCCTATTAGGATAATAAATGGAATAAATGGAATATTTTATACATCATTTCCATTTTTTCATATTAAATAAAAGAGTGAAATTTTATATTAAACCTACATGAAACTGCTAATATATAGGTAATTTTTTTTTTCTTTTTTTTTAGAAGGTACTGGGATTGAACCCAGGACCTCGTACTTGGGAAGCAGGCACTCACACCACTGAGCTACACCCGCTTCCCAGTACAGGTAATTTTTTTATAAATATATGTGTACCCAGTGAAATATGGTCTAGAAAATCCTATATCCTCCATCTCAAAAAGAACAAACACGGGGGAGCAGGTATAGCTCAGTGGTTGAGCACCTGCTTTGCATGTACGAGGTCCCATGTACAAGGCCCTGGGTTCAATCCCCAGTACCTCCTAAAGAAAATTTTAAAAATACTCATTTCTGGAAGAAGAGAGGTGAAAATAATCACCTAAAATGTCCCTGCTTTATGATTTGGTAGCAATCCCATTTGAATCTGATAACATTCGTGCTCATTGGTGGTGGCTTTGAATGAAGTCCTCTGGCTTGAGTTCTTGATCAGTTTGCAAATTGCATCAAACTTTCTTTTCTCTTGAGGCAATACAGTATTTTGAAACAAGTTCAGGTTTTTAAGTGGAAGCAAAGATAGGTATTCCACTTACTCCCTGTATAATATTGGAAATAGATTAATTTCTTAAAGCCTCCATTTTCTTAACTGCAGAGGCAGAACGAATTCATACAGTCTTTGTGATGAATAAATGCCAAAAGTAGCCACCATATATTGAGCACCTACTGTGATCCAGTCATTCTATATATCCCTTCATTATCATTAATCTTTAAAACAGCTAGAATTCAAAAATTAGGTTTATTTTTAGCAGGATCTATGCCATTAACCACTATATCATGTTCTTGTTATTTTATAGATTTTAGATTTGATTTCCTAAATCAATCTTAGCACTATGTACCCAGGCACTTAATTCTTAATGGGGCAATGTTCCCAAATTATATTTTAAAACAGTTTTGGTGTTTGTCTTATTTTTTTCTGAAAACATGCTGCTATGTTACTAAATGGCAAATTCTATCCTTAGTATATGATTTTGTATATGCTTACATCAAGGAATATTTTCAAAGACCTGACTACTTGACTGCCTAACTGATTCTTCAATTGTTGGTCTAAGTGTTTCTGGTTTCTTTGTTTGATGTGTTGGGATAAAATCTTGGTCAAGGTAATAGCCTATTCTCCACAAATTATATTTCTCAAATGTAGTAACTATATGGATTATTTCTGTGCATCTTTAGACTGTCGGTATTATTGCTAATGAAGATAGTTTTAATGTCTTACCTAATGATTCATACTTTTTTACACCTAAAATTTAATACGAGGTGTTCACTTCATAAATCAAACTGTAGAAATAGAATATAGTTATAAAATTTATAGTCACATCACATACCGATGGGTATAATTATTTAGTATCATAAATTCAACAGAATTAATATTTATTTTTAGCCTGTGCTATGCATTTATTTCTAAAAAATAAAAGTTCTTTCTCTACTTCAGGTAGATTTAAACCATAAAAGTCAAATAGGAAAAAAAACACTGAAGTGTGTTCCATTTTTCTTAATAGTTCTCTCTCTTATACCGTTTATTGAGACATGCAGGATTCTTCACTAGCTTTAATTTATGTTTATTACATAAGAAGCATATGATGAGATTCAATAGGAATCATAGCAGTATACTGAGAGCAGTACTAATCCTTGTGGATGCTAAAATATAATAGTTCATAGACTTCCAGGGAGCAACTGGCAGATTTTGTTTGCTTGCTTAGGATTTGGCCAGTATATATTGAAGTCTGATTCATTTCAAATGCTCTAAATCAATTAGAAAGTAACCTTTAGCAAGTTTTAGATCATCCACTTTGCAGATTTCTATATAAAAGTTCTACATGCATAAGAGCCACTTTACATAGCAATATTTTTTCCCTAGCATTACTCGTACACCTTTGAATACCTGTGAAAACGAACGACCGCATTAACTGCACAGCTAGCCCACAGAATATTCGTGAGACTTCATGCCAGATGAGGTTTACACTCCCATGAAAACCACTGTAATTTTACAGTTTATAAAGCTCTTTGTCATACATTCTTATTTCATCTTCACAACTACCCAATGAGGAGAGCAAGGGTAGTGGACACTTGTCATTTTTACCGGCGAAGCATCCCGAACCCCTTCCTTCCAGGACAGGCCCCTGAGATAAGAAAAGGTGGAAAGCTGATGGCTCCTCTTCCCTCCGGGAAAATTAAAGAAGAGCAGACTTTTCTCTCTCACATTTTCCAGGCAGGCAGCTCGAGTGTTCTCGTGTGAGTGAGGCTCAGCCAATCAGAACGACCCTACTTGGGAGTTTTCCCAGGAAGCGAGCATTGCAAGAACTCTAAGGCGCATGTTGGGCACTCATTCCCACTGTGACCGTGGCAGTAGCGGCAGTGGGCTGCTTCCATTGGCCACGGGATCTCTAGTGTTTCTAGGGACCAGGGCTAGAAGAGGCAACTTGGTGTTCCTGAAGGAACTCCTTTGGTTTCTGTCCATTTCCGAAGATTTTTCAGTTCTTTCCCTTAACTAGTTAGCACATATCTTTTCAGTACATCCCTATCATGTTGAATTCAACTGGAGTGGGTTTTTGTTGTTCTTAACCCGGAACTCAGGCGATTAGGACAAGTATTGTTATTCTTATTTTATAGATGAAGAAATTAGCCCTAACCAAGGTGAAGTAATTGGCTTAAATAACTTAAGTAGTTATGTAGAAAAACTAGATCTAGAACGCATGCTTCTAAGGCCTTCAACGGCGTCTAGGGACAGTGAGACGTGCTTTTTCCTTTATTTCCCCTTGACTGCAGCACCTAATCCTACTTCCTGCCATCTGCTTGATGTCAAATGTGCGGGTGTCTCACACTAGACTTATGAGAGCATCCGGAAGAAAAGAATTATACCTTTTTAACCCAAATATAGTAGAGTACCTAAGTGCATAATCAATAATAACGATTTTAAAAAATGGGTGAGTGAACAAATGAGTGTAAATTATTCAACTAACTGAAAATATTAATATGGTTTTGAAGACAGTGCTTAAATTATAACATCGATATGAAAAACACCACCTATGTTCTTTTTTTTTTTTTAAAGATTTATTTATTTTATTTTATTTATCCACCTATGTTCTTTATAAAAATTTTGAATATTTTATATAAAGTGGCTTGCTTTAAAAGTATAAATATGTTCACTTATCAAGCATTTATTCCATGCCTATTTTGAGCCGGGCTCTTACAGACGTGAATAAGAATTAGTTTCCTACTTCAAAAGGTCACAATCTGAAGGGGAAAGCAAGTGATTCCATGGCTCAGATCATGGAGGTGTAGAAAGAAGAGGACTGGCAATCCGAAGAACATTAGAGCTGCAGGCCCACTATGAGCAATCATGGGATCTACTCAACTGGTGTGTATATACAGCTCTGGGCAGCTCTGGGCAGGACTTTTCTCACATCAAGGACATGAGCCAGTCCTTTGACAGTTGAAGAAAAGCAAATGCTTTGTTTTTCTAGAATGTGAGAATTGCTAAAGCAAATAAATAAATACACGTTTATCTTTGCTTTAAAAAGGTTGTAGTCAAAACTAGCTATCAAAAAGTTCAAATAATTTTGAAGTTAACTATGTACCATTTGGGAATGATACAGAAGACTGTATTCTGGTTTAGTTCAAAGGTGAGCATGAAGATAGAGCTGTATCTTTAAACATTAAAACCCAATACAATAGAAGCAACAAATAGTCAACTATATATAATAAGATACAAAATTGATAATGTATTTTACATTCTTTAAAAATTATCCTTAGTGATGGCACATAGTAAGATAAAAATTTAACTCTATAATGTTTTGGTGTCATTTGTAGACAATTACTACGGTACCCCGAAGCCTCCAGCAGAACCAGCACCATTATTGTTAAATGTAACAGACCAGATACTTCCGGGAGCAACTCCGAGTGCTGAAGGAAAACGGAAGAGGAATAAATCAGTGAGCAACATGGAGAAAGCAAGTATAGAGCCTCCCGAGGATGAAGAGGAAGAGAGACCTGTGGTCAATGGAAACGGAGTAGTAATAACGCCAGGTTAGACATTTACATTTTTTACTGGTTCATCACTTTGCAATTTGAGAGTCTCTGTGTGTTCAGATGATTATAATTATCTTAACAAAAGAAGATTATGATATCAAATGGTCTAAAAATGATTCTTGGATCTAATTTATTATTCTTAAATTTGATTTATTAAACAGGTCATTCAACTTCCTTGATTTTCAGTTTCACGCATATAGTATTAATGGCAAGGTAGCAAATGGTTTAAACCTCTTAGAAGGTGTTACAAGATGTGAGCATGATTGCGCAACATTCCAAGGTCTTTGTTAATTAATGTTAGTGGAAAAAAATCTATCCTTAGAAATCTTGCTATCCTCATAGTTCTGTAAATAGAGGTTGTATCATGCGGGTTAGTTAACAACTTCAATAAAAACAGTCTTCAAATGGCTACATCTATAGGACACCCATATATTTGTCTTCCCCTCCTTACCACCCAATCTGGCAACACTGAGAAAAATATCTTTATACGTTGACAATGTGAAGGCATCTAGCTTTGAAGAAGAAGAATTGTTACACCTTTTATCTGTGATCTATCATTCCAGATATGAAAAGAATATTAGACACTGATATGAAGTATGTTTGTTCAAGGTACAGATTTGCCTTTTTCTTTTGCTTATTATTCATATGGCACCAAAATTTTGATTTATAAAATAGAATTTTCTCAAAATATTAGCCATAATTAAATGTTACCAAAACAAAACTATGACATTCTGTTAGCCTTCAAGTATGATAAGAGTTTCTTTTCCTTTTTGAACTATAGTTTATCCTTTGAACTATATATTCGTATTTTCTGTGACCATATTTATGCAAAGCCAGTGACCACTTTTAAATATGTAGGTTTCTCATGAAGATCTGCCACTATTATCAAAAAGAATTCAAATAGGGCATGTGAAGACTCATTTTATGTGTTTCCTCTTTGTGCTCATAATTACAAAGGACACTTGGTTTTAGCCCATATCTCCTAGATAAGCCATATAATAATCTTTCAGTGTCTCAGACAGGTCAGAAGTATTTCTCTTTCTGCCATAAATCACCTTGGCAGAAAATCAATGTAGTTCTATCCTTTGAAATGTAGTTCTAACCTTAGAAAAATAGTTCTATCCTTATCAATTAAAGAAACTACAAAAATAAAAATTAAAAAAATCATGATGGAACCTCTCCTTTAATAAATTCATGCATTGGGGCCAGGAGTATTCGTGTATATATATAATCTCTAATCCCAGAACATTAATATACTTATTTTTGGATGTGATAATGAAATTGAGAGGGCTTAATTGCTGACTAAGATAACAGTTTGCTTAGTGGCAGAGTTGAGATTTGCACCCAAGAATACCTCATCTCATCCTCTCTCCACCACATCTCCCTAAGCTGTTAGCCATTTTGAGGACAAAATGACTCCTGACCTCCATAAGTTAAACCATGACCCTGCATCTCAGTTTATGCAAATCCACAATGTATTCCCTTATATTTGTCCTTCACTGGGTTCATGACAGCAGTGTTAGAGCTAATGTTTGCAAGGATGCTCTAACCTTACCTCTTTTTAGAGAGTCAGTCTTTAAGTTGATACTTAAAATTCATATCCCCATGAAACCTTCCCTGACATTAACCTCGCCTACATTTAGACATTTTTTTTCTCTCTGCTTTTCCTGTTAGAGTTGACATTTAGTCCCATGGATTCAACTACTGTAAATTTACCTGCAGTCTTCACTGCTCTCCTATGTTCCAGAACCATATTTCTACATGCCTTCTAGACAGCTCTACCTCAGCATTTCTTCTGCAACTTGAATGCAGCACATCCTACCCAAACTCTTCTCCTACAAAACAAATAAGCAAACCAATTCCTAAGTCCTTTACCTGATTTCTCCAATTCTGCTTTGCACCCAGATACCTATGAGTCACCGTTGATGCTTTCTCTCCCCCAGGTTTGAGATATCTTATCAGGCATAAAAGATCACCAGGCCTTTTGCTTTCATCCTATCCTTCCAAATATCACTGCCCCATCCTAGATCACTCCTTTCTCATCTCATTTTATGGACCACTAGCTGATCTACATGTCTCCAGGCTCTTTTCTTACCAAATTACTTTTTATCCCTTGATCGAGTGAAGATTCTTGAACCAACACTGGTCATGTAACCATCCTTTTCAAAACTTGGATGAGCTTCTGTTTCTACTGATTCAAACTCCTTGGGCAACCATTCAGGTCCTCCCACATTCGACTGCATATCCCTGTTAGGTTTGGCTCCCATTACTCCCCCACATAACTCTCTTCTCTCAGCCACACCCAATACTCATAGTACACCTTCACCTGTCTGATCAGGCCACACTTAAGCCTATTGTTTTATTCAAAATCTATTAAAATGTTTCATATCTCTTGGAATTACTTGTCAATTCCCACAGTGAAAAGTTGAGACTGTCCATCTCTGAATTACTGCAGTACAGTTTACAGTTTTCATTCATTTGGGAGGTATTAGTTAGCCTAGTACTCTTTGGTAACTGTTCATTATATGCATGACTGGCATCCCCATATGTATTGTAAGTATTGCCAGGACAAAAACTACTTTTACTTTTCTGTTTACCTGTCTCAGTGATTACATATAGTTTTAAATATTTTAAGTACTCAACAAGTCTTTTATTATTTTAACATTAAATTTTTAATTTTTGCCAACTATGGCTGACCTCTAAGAGAAGGTCAAAGTTTCACCATATAAAGATGATTAGATTCATTTCCTGCTTATTTTCCCCTATTTAGTGCTATCAATGCACAGTGCTTTCTAAATTTGAAAGATGTAAGATTACTGACCCCACAATCCTTAGAAAGTTGTGTGGTAACTAAAGAAAATTATGCAGAAGCTTATTTTTAAAAATATATTCTTAGAGATGAGACCCACTTCATATCCTTAACTTTGAAAATATCAAAAATGGATTATTCACATATGAGTAGATAGTTTTTAAAAGATTGTATTCTTCTAAAGAAAAGCAAAGGCCTATGAACTATAGCAATTGGATTAAGCTCTCTTTGTCTTTCTCTTATTTCATGAGTTATACGCTGAACTTTTGGGAAAGCAATTCACTATTATATTGTAGCTTCCCCTCACCAGCTATGGGTAAGCTTAGTGCAAAGAAATAGAAATGCACATATATTTTAAAGGCAGTTAAATATCTCTGTTAACACACACACACACACACACACACACATATACACAATGCCAGGAAGAACAGGGCCCGTGAGAGCTACCTTCTCCAACAAAGAGAATACAGTATGTGTACACAGAGCCGCCTTCTCCAGGCTCCTAAGCCCGCAATTAGTGCAAACAGAGTGCCCCTTATGTGATCACCGAGTGTCCTCAGCAATGATCTCAGTTCACCAGTAGGGTCCCGCATCCAGGTCCTGTGCGGCTTGGCACGCTGACTGTGCACGCACCAGTCAGTCCTGGTTCTGTGAATGAGGTCCTGTCACTGTCAGAAGAATTATGTCCTCCGTAGTGAATCTCGCTGTTTTCCTGTGAATAATGGCCCACTCTGAAACCACCCCAAGGCCTATCCCCTGAATATTTTTGTGTAGGTTCACAGAGACTGTGATTTGTGTATCCACCCAGATCATTATCTTTTTTTATTTTTTAAAGAAGCTTAATTTTATGATCTTTTTCCCAAACAAAGACATAACTGGGTTTTCTCTCCCCAGTGGATGGGAAGATTTCTGAGGCTATTTGAAATTAGCCTTCTAAAATTAGATCTTCCATTTATCAATGAGAGACATTGCATCTTTTCTTCAATGGATTGTATGATAGTTAAAACTGCTCTGATTGTAAAATGCTCTGAATATCTAGTAGTGACTACAAAGTACGGAGATAATCACTTTACATTTTGTGTTTATGAACTTTATTACTAATTGTAACTGCATCATTTTTTTTAAAGAGATGAAATCATGACAAGTTTCAGGAATGTTTCCTTAAATCAAGGGAGACATTTGAATAAACTGAAAATGGTTCATTTATGCAAACCTCATCATTCCTTCAACCTCATTTTCAGGACCTTGCACTCAACCTCTGATTTTCACCCTGTGTTCTGCTTTCTTATCTCATATTTCTCCTCACAGAAGTGATTATAATTCTTGATGTGAAATTCCAGCTCCTAGGTTCGTCTAGTTATTTCTGGCACAGGGCTGCCTTTCTCACTGAAGAGGGAAGGTCTATGGATAAGGTCCCTCTGCACATCCATTCCCTCTCCCTGACTCTATCTTAGGAACAGTATTCTTACCTCTTTCCTCCTAACTGACTTCTTGCTCTCATCAGAATACCTTGGCTTCAATTTGGCCTCAAGAATACCACACTTGAATTATCAAGATCAAGCTTCAGTAAAGTCTTCCTCCTTTTCTCTTTCAGCCCTTTTGAAGTTCCCATAATTTCAGAAGATGGTGTTATATTTCATATAGTACTATTCTTCTTATTTTTTCATTCCAGAATTTGAAAACAAGCTCTAAGATTAAATACTGTACATACAGGTGCTATGATTTATTCCGTATCTTGCTTTGATCCTTGAATATTTTCAGTAATTATCAGTTACTCTTACCCCTAATTTTGTGGGGGACTTAGGGACCATGCTTTTGTGTGACAGATATTTTTAGAATCCATTACATTGTGAAAATCATATAGCATATATAATTCCAGAGCTGTGAAGATCCATCTTATTACCATTATTCTAGTTTACTTTTATTAAAATTTTAGAAATTAAATTTTGTGGAAGAAAGAAAACATACTAATTAAGGCAATTCTTGTCCCCTGTTAATGGAAAATAATTCCCTTTACTAACCTTTCTAGTGATTCTATTTTAGTTTTTGTTTTTTTTTTAAATTATTTTAGGAAACTTTTTCCTTGCAGTTTTCTACTGATACAGCTTGAATTTTCTGTTTTCCTAAGTTTTGTAATTCATAAGTTATGCTCCAAACAACTTGTAACCCTAACCCCTCATATTTAATTTTGAGATATTAAATATGCTCTCTTAGGAATTCACATTTCCCTGGTTAATCCCCTGAGTAGGTAAGATTCAATATGCTTATAAACATTAGAGATATAAAAATCATTTTGTTACATGATTGGGAATTTCTGCTTCCTCAATTGATACAATACCTCAAGAATCAGAAGCCACAATCTTGACTTCTTTTGATCAACTAGCTACATAGGTGCTGGTGGTAACTACACAACTGCTTCCTCTCTAAAGACATAATGTTCTCCACTTTTCACTGCATGATATAAAATCTATAGTATGGCCATGATAAAAAGTCAATTACAAGGATATTTTTACTTGTCCAAGTATCAACTTTGAAGTGTTAGTTCGTTTATAAAAGCCTGTGGTTCGATTCTAAATAAGAATGTCTACTTCCAGCAGGGAAGCAGGCAACATGCTCTGAAAAGCCCTCCAACCACAATACAATAAGACCTGGGATCAATGAAACAAACATACTTTTTGATGCAGTTGCTGGATTTGCAAAAAAGCAAGGGAAATCTTCAAGCCTCACCACCTCTGCTGCTATCACCAATACCACAAATGGTCAGAAACCAAAGTGAAGAGCAGGTGATTGTAAACAGACTTGAAAACCAAAGTTTCTCTGATGGGAAATGAGAAAACTAAGCCTCAGGCTAATAAAAGATTGGGGAGCTACTCCTCTGATTTTGCTTTAAACCAGTAGTACCCTTAAAGGTACCAAAGTGATACCAGTTTCATGGCTCAGTCACAGCCCCTGGCGTCTAGAAACAAATGCAAAACTCTGTAGGAAATACCAGAGAGATTGGGGGACGGGGGGGAAATGTGTGGTTTCTGCAGAATTATTTTTCTTCTTTAAATCATTTAATTCCACTGCATTTCTCAGTTGGTGTTTACAAAAGAGGAAAGACTCAATTTATGCCAACACCTTTTAAAGAAGAAATGTCACCTGTATATTTTATTTTTACAGTTGCATTGTTGTTGTTTTTTTTAAACACCTAAGATCTTTAAATTATAGAAAACTGAACGCACCTCTTGTTTCTGTAGGAAGACATTTAGATTGCTTGAATGATTTAGCTACAAAATTTATTTAAAATATTATATGTAATAGAAATCAATGGTAATAATAGCTTAGTGAACACCTACTCTATTCTAGTAGTTCACTGTTCTAAGCACTTTATATACATGTCATATCTAATCCTCATAGGTAGGTAATGTTGTCAACCCCATTTTACAGTTAAGGAAATTGATGCATGCACAGAGTGATTAAATAACTTACTCAATATCGCAGTATAACAAATTCAAACCAAGGTAGTCTGACACCAGCCTTAGCAATTTCCTGCTTCTCATGGAGAGTGTCTGGTGCTATCTGAAAATTGTTAAAGAAAAAGTTTAAAAAAAAACCGCTCAAATTATTCCTATTCTCTCTCCTTATCAGCTTCAAAAAATGTTCCTTAATCAATCCTTTTTTTCTCAGCTTAACAGTTCTCCAGTCATGCCTACTTCCAAAGAAATAAAATGAAGTCAAGGAGAAATAAAGATATTATATTTATCACATAGTCATTAGAAATATAAATCATTGAACACTCTTACAAAGTAGAATGAATTGTGGAAAATCAAATTCTGATAATTCAAAGAAATAAAATCAACAATATCCTGTCTAACTTAAAAACAAATTCTTTATTATTTTCCCTCATTTTGAAAAATGATCATTACAGAAAGTTGAATGTTAACTATATATGCATAGACCATGTGAAATGAAAATATTGATAAGATATAAAATAAGTATTCTTCTTGAAATAGATTTCTCAGCAGGAAAGGCTCACATATGCAACTGAGGAGTTGGTACGTAAGATCTGGTTCTTTCCCTTTCTTTATCATTATAAGTGTATTCTGTTTTTAATGGGTATATTCTTAACTAATTATACAATAGTAAACATATCTGATTTTTTTTAATTAAGCCACATATATCAGATATAATCATCCAAAATGCAGCAAAGTTAACTTCTGTTTACTTCCTTTTATTTTTTTACTGTTGAGATATGTATATATATTAAGAAGTTGTAAAGTTTATAGAAAAATAATTCAGAAAACAGAGTTTCCATATACATGCCCTATTATTAACACCTCATATTATTGTGGTACATTTGCAACAACTGATGAAAGAATATTCTTATAATTGTAGTATTGACTATAGCCCACGGTATATATTAGGATTCACTGTTTGTGTTGCTGCTTTCCTTCTTGAGCAGAGATGAAAGACATAATCATAGTATCCAAAATCCAGCAAAGTTAACTTCTGTTTTTCTTGTTGAGAAGGGAAACAAATATGATGTAGCATGAAATAGTAATTGCAGTCTTGCTGATGGTAAATACTGGATCAGTGGATTACAAGGTGCACTTGCCTGATATGCCATTTGGACCAAATTCTCCTTGAAAGTGCAGTGTCTGGCTTAATGCCTCACACTTATTTAGGCTTTCAATAAATGTTTAATCAATTAATTAAAGCCATTTCTTGGTAATGTAGGAAATATAATGCCAGTTCCTTCTCTCATTGACCATTAAATGTTGGAGTTCCCCAGACAATGTCTTAGTAAATTTTGTTTCCATTTGCCACACTGTCTCTCCAGAAGGTTTTTCACTAACTCTTTTGTGTCATCGAAGTATCACTTAATAAATCATTATTGTGATATTCTATATAGTTACCCGAGTCCAAGGGGCCCACCATGAATAAAAAAGGCACTCCTATCACTGAGATTCCAGGGGTTTACAGGTTACCAGCCAGGACCTGGAACAAAAGCTAGTCCTCTCTTGAAGCAAAGTCAAATTCCTTATTACACAGGCCCCTCTTCTATTGGCTTCCTATGAACTTTTTGGTCTTTCCCTCTTCTTACTACCACCATTCCACATGCTAGGTCAAGATCTAAAGGTAGTGGTGCTGGGTGCCTGAACCAAACAAGTAGTTTCTTAAGCCTAGTCTTGCACCCTCTGAATCTTGCCACCATCTTGCCTTGAAGAAACTTCCTCTACATTTTATCTTTGTTTGCCCCAAGGGTGTGTCTTCCTCTAGGATGGTACATGCTCTACTCTTCGTCCCTGAAAAAATAAGACTCATGGTATGCCCTTAATGGCAGACAAACTATATGGGAAGGGAGAAAACTTGAATAATTCAAAGAGAATCTACATTACTGAGTATTTCAAAAATATTAATATCCCTATTATACAACTAAGCTTACATCTCTACCAAAATACTTACTTAATAATCTCATCCTATAAAAATGTAGTCTCGGGAAGCGGATGTGGCTCAATCGATAGGGCTCCCGTTTACCATATGGGAGGTCTCGGGTTCGCTTCCTGGGGCCTCCTGGTGAGGGCAGGCCAGCCCGCGCAGCGCGGTGGGCTGATGCAGCAAGACCTCGCAACAAAGGGGAGATAAGCAGACACAGAAAAAACACACAGCAAATGGACACAGTGAACACAAGTAGCGAGGGGGGGATAAATAAATAGATAAATAAATCTTTAAATATATATATATATTTATATATATATATAGTCTTTAAAATTATTTTCTTTACCCACTCCCTCTTGATGAGCCCTTTAGAATGACTTTATTGCCCTATCTTTTCTTCACCTTCTAGAAACTAAGCTTTCCTAAGATGAAGATTTAAAACCCATGCTCATATTAAATTTTCCATATAATATTTTACTTGTCTTTGAAGAATCTCTCTTTAATATATATTAAAAATTTCCAGAAACATGATTAACCTCCATTTACATTTAACAGTATTATGCAGGATTTAATTCTTTCTTACCTTTTCTTTTTTCTCCCCCTATTTTGAGATTTCTGCTCTGAGTCAGTTGTCAGCATATGGTCAAAATAATTCCTCAGATGTGTTCCTCAGGTAGGCTACATGGGTAGAATACATGCAGAATTTTTGTATGTTTAAAGTAACTTTCTTTTGCCGTGATAGATGGTATCTAAGCAGTGTTAGGTTCTTGGGTTACAATACTTTTTTTTCAAGTTACCCTGCTGTCTTTCAGCTAAGACTTTTACAGATGGAAGATCTGATGCTCTTCTGTTCCTCTTTTCTTTATATGTAATAATGATTACATACAAGGTTGCTTTTTAATCTTGGAATTTGAGAATTTCACTTGAATATGTCTAGGGTTCCTTATGTTTCATTAATCTGGCCTTAAATTCCGTGAACCATTTCAATCTGCAAACTCAAGTGTTTCTTCTATTATGTATCTATTTTTTTATTAAAAATTTTCCTATTATATACTGAGTTATTACTTCTTCCCCATATGTTCCTTTATTTCATTTTAAAATCATACAATTAACATGTTGGGGCTCTTGGATCTGTCCTCCAAGCCTGTTATCTTCCCTCTTAAGATATGCATCTCTCAGTTTTTGCTCTGTTGTATTAGTTTCCTGTTGCTGCTGTAACAAATTACCCACAAACTTAGTGGCTTAAAACAACATAAATTTTTAATCTTACAGTACTGTAAGTTAGAAGTTCAGCACAGATCTCGCTGGGCTAAATCAAAGTGTCGGCAGGGCTGTGTTCTTTTCTTGAAGGTCTAGGAGAGGATATGTTTCCTTGCCTCTGACAACTTCTAGAGTACATCCTGATTCCTTGGCTTATGGCCCCTTTCTCAATCTTCAAAGCCATCGATATTGGATTTCTTTGTAAATTCTTCTGTAGACAGATCCTCTCACCCTCCTCTTCTGCCTCCCTCTTCCACTTGTAAGAACCTTTGTGATTACATTGAGCATACTTTAATAATCCAGGATAATCTCCCCATCTCAGGGTCCTTAATCGTGTTTGCAGAGTTCCTTTTGCAATGTAAGGTAAACTATTCACAGGCTTCAGGGATTAGGACATTCTTAGGGATCCGTTATTCTCCTTGTTGTGAGATGGTCCTTTCATTTCATCACCTCAACCTCTAATTCAGTAATTAGCAATAATTAGTTGAAGGATAGACAAGAATAAGGCGTGAAAATAAAACCAAATAGACGTGGTGATAATTTTCAAGGCTATTAGCAATTATACTTTTTCAAAAATATTTCTTATTAACCTTCATAGCATTTTATTTGTATGCATACACCACACTCATTCAAGAGTGACAGTGGCTGGAGTGACTAACCATGTGTTCATGCTCTCTTATAGAATCCAGTGAACACGAAGACAAGAGTGCAGGTGCCTCAGGGGAAACACCCTCCCAGCCTTATCCTGCACCAGTGTATAGTCAGCCTGAGGAGCTGAAGGAGCAGATGGATGATGCAAAGTCAGCTAAACCAGAAGACAGTGAGGACTCAGATCCATTGCCTGATAACTGGGAAATGGCCTACACAGAAAAGGGAGAAGTCTACTTCATTGAGTGAGTTCTGTACATTTCCTTTAACATTACTACCAAAGAACATGATGTACATGATGTAGCAAATGGACATATGGTCAGAAGAAAACATTGATTTTTACGGTTTCTGGCATTAGCTGCCCTCTTTGTGAGAGAATAATGGAATGGTCCCTTAATATACTTAAGAATCTTAAAATATAGCTAAAAATAAACAATTCCACAAAAATTTTTTTACAGTCGTAACAAAAAGATGGTTCTCCACGTGATGTTATTATTGTAGTAGAAAATAGTCTAAATATTATGGAGAACTGCTTACTCTACTCTCTAAGGTCCCCTTATATTTCACATGCAATATGATATATCATTTAAGACAGATTACCAGAAGTGTTTTCCATCATGCTCATGCAAGACGGCAGCTGTTTGGAGCAAACTATTTGATGGTCACAAAAGACAAAGTTTTAAGCATTTGACCAGAAGTGTCAGCTGTCAATAAAATAATTTGTTTTTGCATAGTCAGTCATCCTCATTTTTATTAGTCCATTCTACTTTTTACTTACCATTTTCATGACTTGCCAAGGAAACCCAAATTCTAATTCTGAACTCCTTAGTGACATTCACTCAACCTAACCTTATCTTTCCTTTATGACCTTTTGTCAAACTTTGAATTTTTCATATATTTTATAAATAATAATGTCCAGCTTTCCTTTTATCTTCCAGGAGTAGAGCAAGTTTTCTTAAAAGGAATTCCAAAATTGAAGATTGATAATTTGCATAAGACAATCAAAATGTTCACTAGAAAGAAATAAAAATATTGTAAATGAGTAACCATTATTCTCTCAAAGTTCCACAAATCTCAAAAAAGAAAAAATAATAGAAACTGAATTTTTTATACTGACAGTGGTTAAAAGTATGTAAACGCTGATTATTCAAAAAATTATTAAAAGTGTATTCCCTTTCTCAACATGGAGTGATTTATGACTTGGAGCTCCATAGGCAGAACTCGGTTGTGAAATTGAAATGTTACCACATACCAATATTTAATTCTCA
The DNA here is from genome assembly GCA_029593785.1 of Cabassous unicinctus. Classification (NCBI taxonomy): domain Eukaryota; kingdom Metazoa; phylum Chordata; class Mammalia; order Cingulata; family Chlamyphoridae; genus Cabassous; species Cabassous unicinctus. The sequence goes on along the minus strand of JAQZBX010040590.1, from coordinate 5,421 downwards.
CGTGAAATTGGAAACTTTGATACTTGTGGTCAAGGGAATACATAATCATGATCAAGTAATTACTTGGTGCTCTGCTTGACTTCAATGTGGATGAGAAATTCAATGTTTTGCAGAAAATGAATCAGGTAACATTCAACTCTTGGCAAATCTTCCAAGTTTGAAAAAGAATAAAGACTAAGAGTCTCCTGCATTATTTCTTATTGCTAAAATCGATGTCCTGGAGACATCTTTTATGAATTAATTGGGAAAGGAAAATTGTATAGAAATTTGAAAAATATGACTAATTTCAAATCTCTTAAAAGCATTAATATCTAGAAACATAATTTTGATACTGATAATCAAAAGGATGGCATCAGTGCATACCAAAAGACAAAATACAAAACCCTGAATGTGAGGGCATTTACTGACCAATAATTACTGAACTATTAATGTTCGGAACAAGGAGACTGATGATGCACACATTTTTATTATGTAATATGTGAGGAGAAAGGCTATATAGAAATAATAATGAAAACCTAGCATGACAAAGTGATAAAAGTTTTCTTGGAATGTTTCTAGTAATGCAATTATAAAAAGCTTCTTTCTTTGTGTTTATAAACTGTCTTCTTTAAACTGTGTTGTGTTTTGGAATGGTGGAGGAAAGGGACTTTAGGAAGACAGGTATAGTAAATGAAAACGCTCTGTCAGGATGCAAAGGTTCATAAGAGTTTGTCCCTGCTCTCAAACTTATTGTCATCGTTGGGGAAGCAAGAAAGCAATTTGTAAAGGACTAATTTCTGATATTGTGATATTATTCAGAGAAGGATAAGCTAAGCTTAGGTTTAAGTAGTAAAAGGAGGCATCATAGGGCAGGTCAGATAACATGGACTTGAAAAGTTGGTACTGTTTAGGTAGAGCATTCCAGGTATAAGAACTGTCATTACAAAGGCCCAGTACCTGGATGCGCTAAGGACAGTGAGGAGAACCCCTGCACTGCTAAGGAAAGCATAAATTAGTTGGTTAATACTGGGAAATGGCTGCCTAGTTTGGATTTGGCTAGATCATTTGTGAATTTGAAAGGCAAGCAGAAAGTCTTGTCCATTTGTTTGTTTTTGTAATATTTTTTCTAAAACTGGAAAGAATGATGAATGGCTAGGTTTAGGAACAGGGATGAGGTGAGGTGAAAATATACAGGCAAAAAATAGTGAACAATTTCATTTATGGTAAGTACACTGGTGCTGAAGGAGACTTTTCCAGAGATTAAGGAGAATGAAAAAGTTTAGAGTAAAAGCTATAGTGTGAGAGGACGGCAATTAATGTAGATGGCAGGAGCACATGCAGGATGAGATTGGCCTTCTTAAGGAGTTACTCTGCAGAATGGACGCATCCCTCTACCTGCCCTTCCTCCTGGACCAGTTTGGGCTTTATCTTTCTTTCTTCCTTAAAGGTGACCTGTGAATCTCAAGAGTCAATGTGATGACTTCAGGTATCACAGAGTGGTGCCCTTTTGGTCTGGCCCCATTTCCAAACAATCCCCACCAGTGCTTCAGTTTCCTTTCTCTCTGCTTCCATTTCAGTCTGTTTTACTTTTCCTTCAGTTTTTGCTGATTTTCACCTGTTTTCACTCTTTGCTCTAGAACACTCCTTCCTTTCCTAAACAGATTTGAAAAAAATCAGCTTTTCAACCCACTGTCATGCATTTGTAAGTACCTTTGCTGTTGATATCACAATGAATTCTTATGTGGAAAAAACTCCATAAAATAAAAGCCCCATTGGCGCCTTGGAAACAGATATGGTAGATCCGGAGACAGTGACAGGCAGGAGTGTGCTTGGGCAATAAGGACCTTATTAGGGACTAGGTCATGATGCATCCCAGAGGCAGTCATGAAGCAAAGTCAAGGGAAAAGAAAGCACTTTGAAAAGGGAACGTAGAGTGATGTAAGAGTAAAACAGCCGGAAAAGTAGAAGAGAAGAAAGAATAAACAGAAGAGATTTGTGATAAAAGGAGAGTGGAAAACTTTTCTCTGTGCGAACACAAACACTGTGAGAGCCACCTGGAGTAATGGAAGTCTCCCCTGGCAGGTAACAACACCCTTCCCTTCATCAAACCTCACTGAATTCTCTTTCCTGTGGAAAAAAGATAATGACAAAACAGAAAACCAATGAAACAAAGAAGAAGGACCCTTTGGTTCTGTGTATAGAATAAAAATATGTATATATGTCTATATTTATTTTTTTAAAGAGGGTACCTTTACCTATACTGAAATGTTGACTTGAAATATATATATTAATATATATGTACTTTTTATAAACAATGTGGGTTTTGAATTAAGGTAACAATTCCATTTTTTTTGGTCCTGTCTTCCATGTAGTAATGTTTGAAATATTTATGGATTTACTCAGTATTGAAAAGTAGTTTATATAGGCTAATCCTTTAAAAGATCTGCATTTAGAAGATTAGAGTTTTGATTGTTTTCAGTACTGGTGAACACATGGACCAAAGATGTTTCCCACACTCTTCAGGACTGTTTCCTTTGATGAATGATAGCAGATTCCTTTTATTATTTTCAGTGGTATTTAATTGGAAAGGTGCATAGCCGAGAAAGTATTTTTAAACAACATAATTTTAAATTGAGTGAATGTGCTCTTCCAAGCATGCTTTAAAGGAGCAGTAATGTCTTATGTTTAGTGATTTTCAAGAGTTTCAAATACATAATAGCACTTAAAATCAGTAGTTTCCATGACTCAAAACATCATTAGCATTAATATTATATTTTAAAATAGACTGTATATTAAATATAAATTCAAATTAGTAATAGTAATTACTATATAGTCATAGCCTACTTTTATCAGGTTGTATTCAGATTACCTTAACAATAACAGCTGATACATGTTAAGCATTTACATTGTGTTCACTTGATCCTTACTTTAGGAGACTTAAGTCTTTCTTGTAAGTTATTTGCCCTAGACCGTTTAACCAAGAAGTGACAAGGCTAAGATTCGTTGTTTCCTTTTAATCAACAGATAATCATCAAGCACATAATATGTTCAGTAATCATTTTAAACCCTGGGAATACAGTAGTTAAAAAACCAACAAGGTTCAGATTTTCATGGGACATAACCTGGCTCCAGGGTCCTTGCTCTTAATCAATTTGCTATCGTGCTTACTTTACACATATTACATCATAATCACCCTATAAAGTGCTAGATTTAGCCCCGTTTTATAGATGAGATTCTGAGGCAACCTTGGGCACATTAAAATTCCCAAGGTCACATAACTCTGCCATCCAACAAAGCTATTCTCATCCCATACTACTTCCAATATATAAATAAACATGAACTAAAAAATAACTTGTACATTACAAATAGTATTTGTTTTATAAGCCACAGGCCAGAAATTCACTATTCTAGGGGTTAAATGTGCCATAAAGAAAAAGTGTCGGAGGGTTAATCTGGATTGACATGCTCTGGGAATCCCATTAAATTACTTCTTTGTTTGAGAGTAAATTTAGTTAGTGACATAAAAGAGACTGCCCTTGCATTGGCGAAAAACAAAACACAACAAGAACCTATTTGTTTACTACCATCTTCCTGACTGGCAGTGAACACTTTGTCATCTTAAATAATAGATTTTAAAAAGCTGGCTTTTGAAACTGAAAATCACATCTGTGAAAAATGTCATGGCTATTCATGGTTTCCTAAATCTTTGTCAGGGCTGAATTTACTTTTGAATTCAAAACAAAACACAATTAGTCTTATGTTTCTTGTGTTGCATTCCTATATCCCCTTAAATAAAAAGTAAATCACCAGTTGCCATTTGCAATGGATTTAACACTTTTCATATTTGAGAAATTTATGGAGTGGGAAGTAAAATAAGTTGTTTAGCAACACCAGCATGATGCCTTCATATTCTGTGTTCATCATATCTCTGCTAGTGAAGAAATTTGGTCTTGGCTTGCTTTTTTGTAATTTGTAGATATAAGAAATATTTTTAAAATATTTTTTTCTTGTGCCAGTACAGGATTCTAGTACAATCCTCAGCAATAAAATACATATATAACACATAACCACAAAATCCATAACAATATTTATAATAAAACTTTTTATGTTTTCTAACCACATGAAAGACAATATGATGGTAAACTCACATATTTAAAGACTTAACAAAACTTTTAGGATTATTATTTAGGAAAAAATAACCACTGCAGAGGTCTTGAACTTTTTATGAGGATTATCTATATAAAAATTGAAAAAATATTTAGCAAAACAATTGAGTAGAGTCTTGAATGAAAATGCCTCCAGTGTTAATCATCAGATATATCTATTCTTTAATAGTCCTTCCCTGTGGAATGATGATAAAGGGGATAGACAGACTTTTGGGAAAATAATATAATTACCCTAAGGGTTTTATTGACTATAATGTAAAATCTAATCGACTTATACACCTTTAAAAAGTAAAGGTTATTAAAAATACATTAAAGAAAATAAAAGAAAAAAAATACATAAAATACAGTCAACAATCTCTATGGTATTATTTTCCCTGAACTTCTTTGATGGTTACAATTGAGGCCTTAACAGTCACAGACATTTTGACTTGCTCAGTGAACTCTAAAATATTTACCTGTACCTTGTTCACCTTGTTCATTCTCTTATTCTTCTTCTAGTGTAATATTTACAGGATGAAAATACAGTTATCTATAAGTTAGAGACTGAGCTTCAATCTCTAAGATTGAAACTCAATCTTAAAACGTTCCTTAGAATTGGATTTTTAGGAAAACTTTTAAAATCCAATGTATTTATCATTGTTTTAAGTCTATTATTATTTATTTTTAGAGAGAACAAAAGAAAGGGGTGTATTCAATAACAAACATTTCTTATTCCATTAGTAAATTTTTGGTTAATGAAAGACAACACTTCCCCTATTTGTGCAGTGCTAAAAACATTGTTTGGTTCCGTGAGGCAGTATAAAGGAAGAAAAGAAGTAGGAAAAGGAAGCACAAATTAAAAACAATCAGTGGGAGGACGTCTTAAAATTTAGGTTTGAATTTGGTCACTGTTGAAGATTCACTTAGTATAACTAGAAACTGCAATGGAGTTTGTTCCCTGACTGGAAAAATAATAAAGTAAATGAAAAATGGAATGAAGGACACAGAGTGTGGTCACAATCAAGAAAATTTTAAGTTTTGCTTAAAATTTAAAGGTTTTATTAACCTATCCTAATTCTTTCCAAATAGCTTCTTCTAAATCCTAATATTCATATTAGGATTTATAAACCAGGTTTTAAAAGACTTTATTCTGGAAAATACTCAGATTCAAAATAAGAAATTTTGTTTTGAAAGTGATTTGAATAGAGAACTCAAGTTTATAAGGACAAAAATTTTTCCAGTGTTATTATTTGTGCCCCTCGGTCATGAAATCCTCTTTTTTTTTTTTTTTTTTTTA
>JAQZBX010040589.1:0-22622 GCA_029593785.1 Cabassous unicinctus | reverse complement strand
TCCCACCCAGTATCCTGGGTATTTTAACCAACACTTCCCATTCTACCCACCTCTCAACACTGCACCACGAAACCCAATAGTATCACTACCCTCCTGTCCTATCGTTTCAATACACAACTACAGTCTATCATTTTACCATAGATTACGTCCATATTGGTGATCTTCACAACCTTCTCTTCTCTTTCTCTTTCTTGTAAACATATCTTTCATACAATAGCTCTCTGAGACTGCTCAACATCCTTAATTCATATCAGTGAGGTCATGTACAATTCATCCTTCAAAGCCTGGCTTGCTTCACTCAACATAAGGTCTTCAGGATTCATCCATGTTTTCCCATTTGTTAGCACTTTATTCCTTCTCACAGCTGAGTATTATTCCATTGTATGTATGTACCCCATTTTGTTTATCCATTGCTCTGTTGATGGGTACCTGGGTGGATTCCAACTTCTGGCAACAGTGAACAATGTCGCTATGAACATTTGTGTGCATATATTTGATCATGTCTTTGCTTTCAATTCTTCTGGGTATATACCCTCCGGTGGAATGCCTGGATGTTATGGAAGATCTATAGTTAGTTTTTTGAGGAACCTCCAAACTGTCCTCCACAGTGGTTGGACCATTCCACAATCACACCAGCAGTGGATGAGGGTTCCCATTTCTCCCCATCCTCTCCAATACATATAGTCTGTTTTTTTTTTAATTCTAATGGGTGTAAGATGGTATCTCATTGTAGTATTGATTTGCATTTCCCAAATAGCTAGCAATGCTGAGCATTTTTTCATGTGCTTTTTAGCCATTTGTATTTCTTCCTTGGAGAAGTGTTTTCAGGTCACTTGCCCGTTTTCTTAAATGGGTTGTTTGTCTTTTTATTTTTGAGGTGTAGGATTTTTATATATGCAGGATAATAGGCTCTTATCAGATATGAGGTTGCCAAATATTTTATACCATTGGGTAGGCTGCCTTTTTACTTTCTTGATAAAATCCTTTGAGGTGCAAAAGTTTTTAATTTCAAGGAGATCCCAGTTATCTATTTTTTCTTTTGCTACTCGTGTTTTGGGTGTGACATTCATGAAACCATTTCCCATTACAAAGTCCTGTAGATGCTTCCCTACGTTATCTTTGAAGGTCTTCATGGTCTTGGCTCTTATATTTAGATCTTTGATCCATTTTGTGTTGATTTTTGTATAAAGTGTGAGATGGTGTTCCTCTCTCATTCTTTTGGATATGGATATCCAGATCTCCAAGCACCTCTTGTTGAAAAGGTCATTCTCTCCCAACTGAGTGGGCTTGGTAGCTTTGTCAAATATCAGATGACTCTATATGTGAGGATCTATATCAGAATACTCAGTTCACTTCCATTGGTGAATATGTCTATCCTTGTGCCAATACCATGAAATTTTGAACCACTGTAGCTTGGTAATATGTTTTAAAATCAGGTAGTGTGATACCTCCAACTTAGTTTTTCCTTTTCAACATATGTGATGATCTGGGGCCTCTTACCCTTCCAAATAAATTTTGTAGTTAGTTTTTCCAATTTCTTAAAAAAATACAGTATTGTTTTTTCTTGGAATTGCATTGAATATGTAGATTAGTTTGGGTAGGATAGACAGACCTCTTGATGATGTTTAGTCTTCCTTTCCATGAACAGGGAATATTCTTCTATTTATTTAAGACTTTTTTGATTTCCTTTAAGAGTGTTGTGTAGTTTTTTGTATATAAGTCCTTTACATCTTTACTTAAATTTATTCACAGATATTTGATTCTTTTTGTTACTATTGTAAATGGTATTTTTTCATGATTTCCTCCTCAGATTGCTCATTATTGGTGTACAGAAATGCTACTGAATTTTGAGCATTGATCTTATAGCCTGCAACATTACTTAACTCCTTTATACGTTCTAGAAGCTTTGTTGTATAGTTCTCAGTACTTTCTATGTATAGGATCATGTCGTCTACAAATAGTAAAATTTTTCCTTCTTCTTTTCCAATTTGGATGATTTTTATATTTTTTTCTTGCCTCAGTGCTCAAGTAAGTACTTCTAAGACAATTTTAAATAGGAGTGTTGCTAGTGGGCATACTTGTCTTTTTCCCAATCTCAGAGGGAAGTCTTTTAGGATTTCACCTTTGATGATGATATTAGCTTTGTGTTTTTCATATATACCCTTTATCATGTTCAGAAAGTTTCCTTCTGTTTCTATCTTTTGCTGTGTTTTTTCAGGAAAGAGTGCTTTAATTTGTCAAATGCTTTTTCTGTGTATATAGAGATAATCATGTGATTTTTTCTTTCAATCCATTTATGTGGTGTAATACATTGATTAATTTTATTATGTTGAACAATCTTTGCATACCCAGGATGAAAACCACTTGCTCATGGTGTATAATTCTATTGATATGTTGGTGAGTGTAATTAGCAAGTATTTTATTGAGGATTTTAGCATCTAGGTTCGTTAGAGAGATTGATGTGTAATTTCCCTATCTTTCGGTATCTTTGTTTGGTTTTGGTATTAGGGTAATGTTAGCATCATAAAATTAGTTTGGCAATGTTTCCTCTTCTATTTTTTGGAAAAGCTTAAGCAGGATTGGTGTTAGCTCTTCCTGGAATGTTCGGTAGAATTCACCTGTGAAGACCTCTGGTACTGGGTTTTTCTGAGTTGGGAGGTTTTTGATGACTGAGTCCTTCTCTTTACTTGTAATTCGACTGTTGAGTTCACTAATTTCTTCTTTCATCAGTGCAGGCAGCTTGTGAGATTCTAGGAAATTGTCCATTTCCTCTAAATTATCATTCTTGTTGGCATACAATTTTTCAAACTACTCTCTTATGATACACTTTATTTCTGTGGAGTCCATAGTGGTATCTCCTTCCTCATTCTTCATTTTGTGTATTTGCATCTGCTGTCTCTTTTTCTGTGTTAGTCTGGCTAAGGGTTTGTCAATTTTATTGATCTTCTCGAAGAAACCACTTTTAGTTTTTTTTAGTTTTTTCTAGTGCTTTCTTATTTTCTATTTCATTTGGTTCTGTTATAATCATTGTTATTTCCTGTTTTCTACTTTCTTTGGGGATAGCTTGTTGTAGTTTTCCAATTCCTGTAGGTGTGCAGTTAGATCTACAATTTTAGTTGTTTCTTCTTTTTTGATATATGCATTTATGACTATGAATTTCCCTCTCTGTACAACTTTGGCTGCATCACATAGGTTTTGATATACTGTAGTGTCATTTTCAGTAGTTTCTAGGTAGTTACTGATTTCTTTTGAGATTTCCTCCTTGACCCACTCTTTGTCTAAGAGTGTGTTGTTTAACTTCCATATCTTTGTGCCTAATCTCTTTCTCTGACCCTTAGTGATTTGCAATTTTATTCTATTGTATTCAGAAAAAATAGTTTGTAAAATCTCAATCTTTCTGAATTCATTGAGAGTTGTTCTGTGGCCTAGCATGTGGTCTATCTTGGGGTATGATCCATGTGCACTTGAGAAGAATGTATATCCTGCTGTATTTGGTATAGTGTTCTGTGTATGTCTAATAGGTCTAGCTCTTCCAATGTACTATTCCAAGTCTTGGTTTCTTTATTGATTCTCTGTCTAGATGTTCTGTCTAATGGTGATAATGTTGTATTAAAGTTTCCCAGTATAATTGTAGAGACATTTATATCTCCACTTATTCTTTCTTGTGTTTCCCTCATGTATTTTGAGGTGCTCTGATTAGGTGCATAAATGTTTATGATTGTTCTTTCTTCTTGAAAGATTACCCCATGTACTAATATATAGTGTCCATCTTTGTCTCTTACCTTATTTTTGCATTTAAAGTCTATTTTGTCTCATATTAGTATAGTTACTCAGACCCTTTTTTGGTTATTGATTGCTTTTAAAATTGTCTTCTAGTCATTCACTTTCAGTCTCCTTGAATCCCTGAGTCTAAGGTGGGTTTCTTGCAGACAACATATAGATGGGTCATATTTCTTTAGCCATTCTGCCAATCTGTGTCTCTTGACTGGTGACTTTAATCCATTAACATTCAGTGTTATTACTCTCAAGGAATTTCTTATATGAGCCATATTTTATTGGGGTTTATGAATGTCATATATTGTTTTTATTTTTCTTTTTAGTTTTTCTTACACTCTCTTCCATCTTTCTCTCTCCTGATTCTCCTTTCAACCTGTAGAACTTCCTTTAGCCTTTCTTGAAGCACATGTTTCTTTTTGGCATACTCTCTTAATTTCTGTTTATCTGTGAATATTTTGAACTCTCCATTGTTTTTGCATGCCAGCTTTGATGGATATAGAATTCGTTGCTGGAAGTTTTTTCCTTGAGTACTTTGTCTATTTCATACCACTGTCTTCTTGCCTCCATGGATTCAGACAAGAAATCAGCACTTAATCTTTTAATCTTATTGAACTTCCCTTGTGATGGATCTCTTTTCTCTTGCTGCCTTGTGTATTTTCTCTTTGTTTGAGAATTGGACATTTTGACAAGTATATGTGTTTGCGTAAGCCCTTAAGATTTATACTGTTTGGGGTGCACTGTGCTTCCTGGACATGTATGTCCATCTCCCTCAATAGGTTTGGGAAGTTTTCAGTCATTATTTTCTTCAACATTCCCTCTGTTTCCTTTCCCTTCTCATCTTCCTCTGGGATGCGTATAATGTGTGTGTTTGTGTGTTTTTGTTATCGGCTAAATCCCTAAGTGCCTGCTGGATTTATTCTATCTTTTTATCTATCTGTTCTACTCTCTGTTTCGTTTCAGGTGTACTGTTTTCCACATCACTAATTTCTTCTGCCTGTTCAAATCTGCTGTTATGTGATTCCAGCATCTTTTTGATTTCTTGCCTTGTGCCTTTCATCACCATCATATCCATTATCATTTTATATATGTTTATAATTTCTTCAGTATATTCTCTCACTGTATTCTTAATATCTTTAATCTCTTCCTTCACTTCATTAAGCTGGTCCATGATTTTTCTTTGGACAGCTTTGATTAGTTTTTCAATGTTCTGCTACTCTTCCTGGTTTTTAGTTTGTTAGTGGGACTGGTCCATGTCTTCCTGTTTCTCAGTATGGTTTTTAAATTTTGCTACACTATGGTCATCATTTTATCTTTGATGGGTTTATTCAGTTGATTAGCTTCTTTCTCTGATCTAGAGTTTTATTTAGCTGGCATTTTTGTGTGTGTTAAATTTTTTCTTTGACATTTTGTTCTTCTTGTTCTGTTTCCTTCTTGTTTTCTTTTTTCCCTGGAAGGAAAAAGATTAGAGTCAGAGAAATGAAAGAGGTAAGAAAGGAAAATGAATAATAGTAATAATTATAAAAGTTAGAAGAGGGGCTGTGTAAGACTTAGTAGAATGAATATTTACCTCATGTAAGCAGTGTAGAGTAATAGGGAAAAAAACTGTGGAGTACCTTCAATGGAATGGGAAACCAAATAGAGAAAAATATATAGAATGATTTAAAAGGCAAGAATAATGAGGAGAGAAAGAAAGAGTAAAGACAGGACTGAAAGGAAAATTTAATTAAAAAAAAGAAAACAGAATAGTCAAGATAGAAATCAAAACCAGTAAATTTGAGGACTAATGAAAAAAGGTGGCATGTAATAACCACAACAGAAAGCAGAAGATAGAAAGATGAAGGATGTAAAAGAGATAGCATCAGTAGAAAAATTAAATATACACTCAAAATGGGAAATCAAGGAAGAAGAAGCACAGCAAAGAACAAACAAGCTAGTAGCACCTAAATTAAAAATGTGAGGGAGGGGAGGAAAGAGGAAAGAAAAACAAGAAACAAACAAAGAAAGAAAAATACCAAACAAACATACAAACAAGCAGTCAAACAAAGCAAAGGAAGGACAGTGTTCCCTCTTGGGCCCTTGTGCAGCCTCTCAGTCTGCCTATGTTCATCAATCAATTACCCTGCAGGATTCTTTCTGCAGGTTTTGAGGTGGATTTTAGCAAGTAAACTAAGTTAAATTTTTTTTAAGTAACCATTTTCTTTTTTTTTTTTTGAGATATAAGGGACCCAAAAGAAGTTAGTACAAAAATAATGTCTATGTTTTTCCTGTCCTACTGTATCAGCTGGTTGTTAGATATCCCAGTGAATCACTACTCAGAGGAGCCGGGTATCAAACTAGAGAACTCAGATATTCAAGGCAGAAATTCCTCCACTGAGCTAACTTACTAATTGAGTAACCTAGCCTTCAGAAAGTTATTTAGTCACTTTTTCTTGGGAAGGTTTTACTTTCTGCGGCAGCAGTTTTCATCAGGCTGTATGAACAGAGCTCCTTCCCCTCTCCTGATCAGGATGAGTTCCCTTTTGAAATTCAAATGGGAGCCTGATGACTGAGTTCACCTCACTGAAATGGTTTACAAGCCTCTTCTAAACCACCCCCTCCTCCCAGGGCACCCTAAATAGGTTTGTGGAAGCTTATTAACCACTACCCACTGCCTGACTCCCTTAGGGGAGTTGAAATTTTGATAGTCATCAGTGCAGACCTATTAAATTGACTGCGTCTGCTCTCTCTCAAGCCAAGACTCTGTATTCCAGGGTGGTTAGGTAAATCAGGCTTCCTCAGCATATTCGCCTCTCCCCTCAGCCTGGTTCCACTTTGAGTTGGCTGGTGTGCTCCCCAAAGTTCTATGGGCATCCAGGCAACCAAACCCACAGAAAAGAAACCCTTCTCCACCCTTTGCTAGAATGCTCACACTCTCAGAGAATGCTCCTTCTCACTGGGTTGTGGCAGGAGTAGGGGCTCACCCTAGCCCTGTGCCCTGAGGGTGGGACTTAGCCATCTGGGCTAAAAACTCACAGTTTTATCTTGTGCAATCTATCTCCCGGTCCAGCTCCCTCCAGATCGATGTCCAAAAGGCTCTTGCTCTGTGGTCTCCCAGAACAGCTCACTTGGGCAAGATCCTGTCCCCAATTAGCTGTCTTTTGCGAGAGAAATGGAGAGTGCCCACTTAAACCAATACCATCTTGCCTTTCCCTTGAAATGATCTCATGTATTTTTGAGCACCCTGGTTATGTGCATAAATTTTCATGACTGTTCTTTTCCTTGATAGATTACCCCTTTTATTAATATATAGTGTCCTTCTTTGTCTCTTAGAAGAGTTTTGCAGTTAAAGTTTATTTTTTCCAATATTAGTATAACTACTTCTGCTCTTTTTTGTTTATCTTTTGCATGTAAAATTATTTTTAAACCACTCACTTGCAACCGCCTGTGTCCCTGGATTTAAGGTGAGTTTCTTGTAGACAACATATAGATCGTTGTATTTCCTTATCCGTTATGTCAATCTACTTCTTTTGATTGGAGAGTTTTATCCATTAACATTCAATTATATTACTGTTAAGGGAGCACTTACATTAGCCAGTTTTTCTTTAGTTTTGTATATGTCCTATTTTGCTTTTATCTCTCTTTTTTCTTTTTAATCATTCTTACTAGTAATTTTACTTCTGTACTCTCCTTCAAGCCTGTGTCTCCTATTTTTTTCTTTTCAATCTACAGAACTTCTTTTGGTATTTCTTGAAGGATAGGTCTTCTGTTGACAACATCACTGATTTTCTGTTTATCTGTGAATATTTTGATCTCTCCTTCATTTATGAATGCCATCTTTGATAAATACAGAAATTCTTGGCTGGTAGTTGTTGTTTTTTTTTAGCACTTTAAGTATGTCAACCACTTTCTTGTTGCCTCCATGGTTTCAGATGAGAAATAAGTACTTAATCTTATTGAGCTTCCCTTTTATGTGATGTGTCTCTTTCTTTTCTTGCTGCTATCACTATTCTCTCTTTATCTTGAGCATTAGACAATTTGATAAGTATAAGTATATGTCTTGGGGTACTTATACAGAACTTATACTGTTGTTCTTTGCTCTTCAACATGTATATCCCTGTTCCTCAGAAGAGTTACAAAATTTTTAGTGATTATTTCCTCAATGCCTTTCTGTCCCTTTTCCCTTCTCTTTTCCCTCAGGGATACCTGTAAAGCACTTAGGTTTATGCATTTCTTGTTGTCATTAAATTTCCTGAGTCTTTGTTGACTTTTTAAATGTTTTACCTATCTGTTCTATCCGTGCAGTTTAAGATATATTATTTTCAATGTCACTAATGCTTTCCTCTGTCTGTTGAAATCTGCTGCTATATCCTTCTAGCATATTTTTTATTTCTTCTGTGGTGTCATTCATCAAAACCAGATCTCTTTTATTTTTATGCATCTTTGCATTTTCATCTGTATGTTTCCCCATTGTCTTCTTAATATACTTTATCTCTTTTTTCACTTCATTAAGTTGATTCATAATATTTATTTTGACATCCTTTATTAGTTGTTTCATGTTTTGCATCTCCTCCTATTTGTTTCATCTTTGCCACTTGATTCCACTTATTCTATATGATTGTAGGTGTCCATGTTTCCCTGAAAAAAATTTAAGACCATAGAAAATGAAAGATTGAAAAAGAGAAAAAGAATTATAGTAATAATAACAAGAAGATAGATAAAGTACTATAAAAGAACCAGGAAAAATAAGAAATGAGTGCAAAATTCATAAAAATACAAAGATCAAAGAATAAAAAAAGACACAAGAAGAAAAATGAAACTAGAAAAAAGGTAAAAGACCAGAAAGATCATCAAAGATTAGGGAAAAAAATGAACGCCAAACAAGAGAAGTTGGAATGAAAGAAAAGCAATGGAAAAGTGAAAAATAAAAGAAGTAAAAAGAATCAATAACATAAGAAGAAATAGAACGAAGAGAAAAAAAGGAAAAAAACAAAGAGAATATATGAAAAACAACCTAGGAAAAACATGCTTCCGTCTTAGGCTACTAGGAAACATTTCAGGGTGCCAGTGCTCATCAATGAATCACCCTGTAACATGTCCTTCCCAGGTAAGGGATATGGTTTTAGAGTATAAATTCAAGAATAAAAAAATTTAAAAAAATGAAATAAAAGTAAAAAAATAAGATATAAAATAACATATTAAAAAAAAACAAAAAAAAATCTCTATAAGTTCCATGTCACAAGGTACCAGCTGTATGCCTGACAACCTGTGGATCACTCTCTGGATCCCTTCCCTTAGGCAGTACTGAGAATTGAACCAGGGACCTAGTAGATTTCCTTAGAGGCAGGCATTCATCCCCTGAACTACACATATTCTACAGCTTACTTATGTTTCTGAAAGTTTATCTGCCTCTCCCCTCCTTCTATTCTCTCAGGCAAGTTGTATTTCTAATAGTGTGCTGGTTATTTCTCCTAGCTTCCTTCTCCCCAGGGCTGTTAGCCTCTGTCTTCACTGACATAGTGGCCTTCATTCCCAGGGCCAGTGGTTGCAACAATCTGCCTAACCTGAACCCCCTTTCCTTTCACTTGGGCCATTTCAGCTCTGACTGAGGTCTTTAATTTTTTATTTTATCTTTCCCTTCTGGTAGGCTTAGCTTATCTCCCTTCCTAATTACACTTGTCTCTCTCTGAGTTTGCTGGGTGCCTGTCCCACACTTATTTGCCCTTCAGCTCCCCCATCAGATGGGTCACTAGCAACTTTCACTTTCTAGGGTGGCTACAGTGGAGAATCAAAGTGGGCTTGGCTGAACAAACTCACTGAGTAGAAACCTCTTTTTGCCATCCTTCTGACCCTTCTTCCTCCCATAGAGGACCAATTTTCCCCTTTCAGCTGGCTACAGCGAGACAGGGATTCTAATGAGGCTATTCATCTTGAAGGTGGAGGATATGTGCCATTCCCAGTCACAGGGGTGAGTAACAAGATTTTCCTTTGGCATCTTTGTCTCTCTGTCCTTCTCCCTCTTGGATGTTACACAGCACTCTCCTGCTCTGAAGATCCCCAAAGTGGCCCCTTGGATAGCTTTTAGCCTTTTTCAATTGTTTTGTGAAATGGTCAACAACTGTCAAGCTACTCTGAGGCCATATTCCCAGAAATCCTCCATTCCTGAATCTTGGAATTGTGATGCCCACTCTGCTTGTGATTAAGAGTCATCTTAGATCCCATGGAGCAGATGGATGGAACTGTCTTGCTTGCAGTTGTGGATACTCTCTGTTTTTTGGATGGGTGTTGTCCATCATTACCTTTTTGTTTGTTGTCCTGGATGAGTCCAATAAACTGGAAAGTAGGTCTTACAACTCTGCTGATATTCAGGGCTCAACCAGCATATGAACAGACCAAAGATTTATGTTTCTGGCATATTGCTAATTATTGGTTAAAAAAGAAAAGTCAGAAAAGGCATGTGTAGGAAATTATAAATGAATTTAAATCTGTTATATTGGGGAGCATATATTCCAAAGTACAGCCAATGACAGGCTACCATGGCTATAGTGTCTAGGTTTCTCTAGAGCCCTCAGGAGCCATTCTGTGTGAGTCACTTTTGCCTGTGGAAGTCAATGAGATTCTCTTGAGATGAACATAAGTGCAACCCTTGGACTGGCCTCCAATCTCACTCTGAAATCTCTTAGCCATAGAAACTCATTTGCATTTAGTATTTCCTACTTTTGGTCAAGGTCTTTTTCCAAATGCATTGCTACTTTGTGCTTGGTAATAATCCCTCATTGCCAAAGAGGGTAATACCCAGGAGTCATGTCCCACAGTGGGGGAAGGTAGTGAGTATATAAGCTGAGTTTTCTTAAAGACAGGCCACCTTTGAGCAACAATGATGCTTTCAGGAGGAAACTATTAGGCAATATATAATATTAAGTTAAGTTTCAAATTCACAAGCACAATGTTCATAAGTACAACCATCAATGTCAAGAACCTGGAGTATTGGTCTGTCTTCCTTTACTAGGCATGGTCTAAGTACTTGGGGTATTCTTGCTGCTATATTAGAGAATGTGGCATGACTTCCCTGGGTGGGAATTCAATATTCTTTCAGTTATTATGTGGGTCTCCATCCACTGAGACAACAACCCTTGACCACTTGAACATATTCATATGCCACACAGCCATGCCCCAAGTACACCCCTCTCCACAAATCCCCCAATCATTGACACCTTGCACCACTGATCATCCCCTACCAGAGTTAAGTCCAGGAAGAGTTTCTTCAATTTTTTACAGGTTATTAGAAAGTATATATGCCCTATGCAGATGTTTTTATACTCTTGTAATTAATATTTTTAACATTTTATGATGAATAGGTATCCTATTCATTTTGCTCATTTCCAGGTTTGAAAATTGTGATGCAAATTACTTCTAAATACCCCTGAGGTAATAAGGAGCAGAGACAAACAATGAATACCTTCTCTTTCTTATGCCCAAGGCTGTGCATTTAACCATCATGATGAAAAGTGAAATATAGGATGCAGGGAAAACTATGCCTAAGGAGAAATGAGAATTTTACAGACTCAGTGAAAAGATGCAATCTGAAGAGATAGAGGATAGGAATGAGACTTAACAAAGATTCATAACCTTGTGTGGTTTCATAAAGGAAATTAAAAATTCATCTGGAATATTTTTAAGTCCAACCCTTAAGTAAATAGCATCAAACTAATTACTATCATTTCATATATTTAATAAAACCTCTGTTAAAAGACTTTCTCTTCCCAATTAAATTGAGGATAGAAAAATATGCATAATATAAATGATTATAGAATAAAAATTTAAAAAAATATTTTGCAAAAATCTAGAAAATCATATGAATATAATCAATGGAGAAAATCAACATTATTAAAAGTATTACCTACTTAAAATACTTGTCAAATTATATGCTACTTTAGTTACAAATGGATTATATTAAATTTTTAATAAAATGGAATTTCTTACAATTTAATAGTTATTACCTTTAAATTATAAGTTTTTCACAAACAAAATAAAATTGCTTTGAAAAGACATCTTTCAAGGTAATTATTTATAGAATTGAAAGCATAATTAAGATTGAAAAAAATTATTTATGATTTGATTTGCTTCAAAACAAGCCTAAGTAAAATAGTTGTGGTTATTTTAGCTATTTTGAATGAGAAAATTTCAGTAAAATCTGGAAAAGCACATAGGCAATATATCTGAACAGAAAATTAATTGTTCATTCAATATTTAATTCATGTCTGATTGAAGGAAGGGAGCTTTGAGGAGGAGTAATAGGAAGTGGGATGCTTTGGTTAGATACTGTGTACAGGTGAGAAGGTAAACTAGAAACAAAAAGGAAACGGTGGTACACACTGCAATGGGAAGTTTGGAATTGATTATTATCTGAATTAAATAAAATAATATATGGACTGTGAGGCAAAGGAGGAAAGAAACATCTTATAATACTGTCTTATTGAAAAACATGGAAATGACAGTGTGGTGAGGCATAATTCATCTTGTTTCCTTTGGATTAAAATCATTCTGAGATGAGCCTCAGAAAAATTCACTAACTATTCTACAGAAAGCAATTTATATTCAGCTAGCCAAAGTTGGGGTGAGTTCAGCAATCATCCTAGTTACCTGGAACATGAGGAGAAAAACCGTTCAGTATTTAAATGGAAGGGCTAGTATACAGATTCTCTTACATGGCATATCTGGAATGAAAAGTTGGTAATGAAGAAAATAATTACTGGATACCTCCTGAAGGAGATTGAAAATATATTTTACTAAAGTAGTATACATATGCTTCAATAACTGGAGAGTTTATGACCTTGATTTCATTTTAAATCATTTGATATATTTCAATTATTTAATCCTATGAATGGTGAAAATAACATAGAGCACACTTAGGAAAGAGAGTTTAAAGGGAAATAAATGAATTTATTGATTTTAAAATACTGTCTTTTGTCCATTACTTCTTATTGAATTCCTCATGAGAAACAATTTATTGATACCAATGTTGGCAATTTGTTTGTGAGTTACATGAATTTAATTTTAATATATTCTTATTTTATAATTTGAATACAGGGAAATGGAAACATATTATGAGAAATGGACAATTTCATCATTTTCACAGATTCCTCCTTTTGGATATGACAACATCCTGAGAATCCCACATCAAGTAAGGTCTTATGTTCTTAATGATGTATCTAGGAGCCCTGACTGGGAATCTTCTGTTTCTGTCATTGTAAATGACACACATTTACATTCTCCAATATATTGACTTTTTCTGTATTTCAGAACTGTTCCCAAATTAATTGTGAATTTTCTGACAGGCAGTTCACTGATTTCTTTCTCATCATATGCTACTGTTTGGACCCAAAGAGTTTTTATTTCTTATGATGATGTGCTATTATCACTATTATCGCTATGTTGCCATTTGCCACCCCCTGCATTATGGACTCACCATTACCATTTGTCTGTGCACACAGGCAGCTGCTGGCTCATGAGCAAGTGGGTTGCTATTTTCTGGTATCCACACAGGCACCAGGTTCAGAATTCCCATCACAAAGTCCAATGTGATCCATCAATATTTCTGTGATACTCCTTAAATTTTCAGGATCTCATCTGCAGATGTTCAGTTTTCTGAGTCTATATCCATAGTTCTAAAAGTGCTTGTGTTTTATTATTATGTTCTGCTTTTATGTTTAAGCCTTATATTGATATTTTTTCAATAGTACTTAGGAAGCATTCTGTTGAAGGCTGTAACAAAGCCCTATCCACCTGTACTCCATAGTTGGCAAGTCTCATTTTGTTCATTTCTGGGTTTATTGCTGCCTTTGGTGTCATTACAAATAAAATATCTGTCAGTAATCTTCTCATGATCATATTTTACACCATGGATCCCCTGTTTTTAAACACCATTATTTATAGCCTGAGGAGGAGAGAGATTAAAACTGCTCTATGCAGAATATTCCACAGATATTTTGAGATGTTAAGCAGGTTTTTTCTTAATTAAAGAACATTCTGAAAAAATAATGGATTATGGTTTAATTTATATTTGATATGTTCTCTAAAATTTGAATCTATCTCTAATAAGTATCCAAAATTTTGTTTAATGAATATACTTTTATTGTTTGCATATGTGATAGTGAACAATATATCTGTGTTCTAGTTTTTCAAGTCCATTCATTTGTGTAATTCAAACATTCTTCAGGAAAATTTTTCCACATTTTAAAATTATTTTTGAATGATGTTAGTATGGCTTTTAGCTAAAAACATAAATGATATCATTGGGAGAAGATGATGCATGAATACCTTAACAGATCTTATATATTTGAGAGAATTTCAAAGTACAAGGAACTTCCACTCTGGAAGAAAATATTGACTGTTCTGAATTAGAGAATTCAATTCAAATTTCTCTCTTTGCATTGACCTTTCTACTGGTGTCTGCACCAAGTAAGAAAGCAATTAGATTTGAGTCACAACTGCAAAATTGAAAAAGGGTTTAGCGCTGATATATCCTTAAAGTTGCTTCCTCAATTGATTTCTGGACTTTAAATACCTAACCCTCAACAGAGTGTATCATTTTTTATAATATACTAAACTTTATTTTTAAAGAGATTTTAGGTCACAGAAAAGTTACACCAAATGTATAAGAAATCTGCATATACCTGACCCCCTCCAACCCACATCTTCCCCTATTAAAAACATCTTACAGTTGTGTGGTACCTTTGGTACAATTGATGAATAAATATTGGAGCATTGCTACTATCCAAAGGCTATACTTTACATTGTGGTTTACACTTAATTCCAATGCCCTAAAAATGCCCTATGTTACAGCTATCATTCCCTCCCTCTCTCCTTATACTCTTTGGTAACCACTTATCTTTATGTCAATGCTACATGTTCTTCTGTTGCTACAATATTAAGTTTAGTTTGTCCATGGTTGCATTCCCTGCTTATGTTTGTTCATTCATCAAACTTGAGCATTTTGGGATAGTGATTCATACTCTGTCTCAGAATGAGAGAGAGATTAGATCCTATGGTGCAGATAGAAGGAAATGTTTTGCTTGCAGTTTTAGATAATCTGTTTTTTGAGATGGGTGTTGTCTATCATCATCATTGTTACTTGTTCTAAGCAAGTACAATGAACAGGAAAGTAGGTGTTGCAACTTTTCTGAGATTCAGGACTCAAAAAGCATATGAACAGACCAAAGGGTTAAGTCTCTGGGATATACCTTTAATTGGTATAGTGCTAACTGTTGGCTCAAGTAAAAGTGTAGAAAAATCCTGTGTAGGAACATTATAAATGAGTCTAACTCTGTAACATTGTGGAAATAGGATGTCATATATTCAAAAAATGGGCCACCAACAGGGTGCTGATTTCAAGGGATCATATGCCTTGCCTTGGAGAGTCTGGGTGATTCTATACCCTCAGGAGAACCCTTATTTGAGGCTTTGTTCACAGTAGCAGTTAGTGAGAGCTGACTGAGACATGTTTAAATGTAATTTCTGGAATGACCTCTTGACTCATTTTGAAATCTCTTTGGCATAAAAATTCTTTTATATTTGATGGTTTCCCTTTTGGTCAAGGTCTTTTTCCAAATGCATCACTGGCTGGTTCTTGGTTTTAATACAGATCATATCCTTGGTAAGCTTTTTTTCCTCTGCCTGTGAGCTGGCTGAAAAGAGGCATATTGCATTTGTCAGCCAAAGGGATGCTGATGCAAGTACCAGAACTCTGTTGGCCTTTATATAATGTACATATTTTGGGTAGAAGCTTACAGCTACCAGGCCATAAAGAGTAAATTATTTCCTTCACCAAAGTCTCTTGCCATGTGTTGGAGTAAAATTGCTGCTGGTCTCAGTGAGGGTTCAGTCTTCTGCTTCAGGGTCCATGGTCCCAGCTTATTCCAATATCAGCTGTAGAATGGGAAATAGTTCATCCTTCTCCTGGGGCTCCTTATTCTCCAGGTTCAGCTACTCTGTTTGCTCCAGAAGGCCAGCTGAAAACTTTCAGGTGAATGTATTGTTTCTCTTCCCAGGGCCTCTGCTGTGTCTAATGGAGCCTTCTCTCTTTCCTTATTTATCTGCTTCTCTGAGTATTTACTTCCCAGGGTTCCAGCATTAAAACTTTACTAATTCATTGGCCCTGTAGTTTTCTCTGTGAGTCACCACCCACCAAGGGGGTGATGATTCAATGTCTTACTAATGTGGCCCAATCAAAGCCTTAATCATAATTTAATCAAGTACAAGTGAAACCTCTGAAGATAATACAATCTAATACAACCAGAGGAAAAGACCAGTTTACACACATAATCCAATATCTATTTTTGAAATTCATAAATAATGCCAAACTGCTACACATTCCATGGTTGATTCATTTAGTCTTTCTGTGTGGTGCAGAACATGTAATAATAGAGAGCTGCGAGACATAGCAACAAGTGGAATTGGATTTTGCTTGCAAAATATTAGATATTGCTTATACATTATGGTGTAGTTTTTCTCATGAAAAAGATTTGAAAACTTATCCTCTCAATACAGAAATAATTTTATTTTCCTGAATCTTACAGGATGAGCCAGTATTCTGATGATAATATAATTAATCTTTTCATATCTCAGAACTGAATACTATAAAAGGTGCCATTTTACTTTGTCAACCTAATCTAGAAAAATTTCAGCCTTAAGAAACTAGTGCTCATTTAATTTTGCATTACTACTCCAAATGGTAAAGTGGACATGCCAGGTTCATTATGGATCAGTATATATTTTTATTATATTAGTAAGAAACATAAAATGAAAGAGCCTATTGTCAAAAACTAATAATCAAGAGAGTGGAATAAGACACTTCAGGGCTATGTTCTCCCACAGAAACTTTGAGCAACAAGCAAAACTAAAAGAATCACCTTTCTCAAGGCTCCAGGAAACAGGTACTGCAGTAACAGAGTGCATGCCAAAGTTAGTCAAAGTCATCTGTAAACTATTAGTATCTCTTGGTACACTGGCTGCCACATCTCCCACTTCCCTGCTCTGGACGTTTGTCTGGTGGTGGCTTGAGGGACTCTCCATCCCAGAAATTTCCCTGCTTATAAAAGGCATTTCAGAGAGCTATTCAGAAAACTAGGAGAGCAGTTATGTTGCCCTACCTTGGGAAAAGGATTGTTGGCTGTACTACATTTAGTGCTGTGCCCAGAACTGTGAGTAACTGTATGCTAGGGAAGAGGGAAAATTCATAACATTGTAAAAGGTGGAAATCCTACAGCCACACACACATGCCAAAGACAAGATACATGCACTTAAAGTATCAGGGTTGCCCCTATTTTTTGGCCTCAAACTATTATTTAAATCTACTCTATGTATAAGTTTTGAAGGACCTCAAATCCCTAAAAGGTGCTTTCCCCTTCCCTTCCCTTCCCTTCCCTTCTTTTCCTTTCCCTTCCTTTCCTTTCTTTTACTTTCCATCTCCTCCCCTCCTCTCTCTTTCCCCCTCCTCTGCTCTCCCCCTCCCCCTCCCCTCCTCTCCTCTCTACTTTTAACTTTTCTTTTCTTTGTATTTTTTTCTTTGCTTTTCTTTTATCTCCTGGCAGTCAAGGAAAGTTCTGTCATAATACTATCTAGAGGCAAACTTAAGGAGCAGGCACGTCAGAATCTTAATTCCAGGGATAACAGGGTAAAATATCAAAATGTATAGGTTTCAACTTATGACATAAGGTGAAATTGTCTTTGTAGCTCTCAGCATCGATTCAAGATTTATTCATTACTGCAACATAACTTTATTCTTAGATGGCTAATACAATGTCAAGTGGTTTTCCAAAGCAGTTGAACTACTTATGCATGCAAATAAGCAATATATCTGTAAATCCTTATCTCCACATTATCAGCAACAATTGGTGCAACTAGATATATTTTTCTAGTCTTTGAATTTGTGTCAGAATCAAGCAGAAGTAGTTACAATTTTTAAATTCATTCAACAATAGTGCAGAATCATCTATGTGTAAAATAAAATTTTTTGTGCTTATTCTGTTTGAAATTCCTTCCTAGGATTTAATAGCTACATTTTTAAATGGTTTATATATCAAATTCTGTAATATTTTGTTGGCTTTAGAGAAAGAAATTATTCATTGTAATGCAGTCAGATTCACAAATATGTTTCCATTGTGGGAATTTTTGTATTTTTCCTCCTCCTCTTTCTCCTCCTTCTCCTAAAAAAATCCCTTCTTTAAGTCACTAAGCAAATCTACAAATTATTACAATATTGAAATTTTCCTGATGAAATTGTAAATTTTCTCCACAAGATCTAGTGTGTAAATAAATATCTATGTCTATATATGCACATTCATATATATATGCTACATGTCTGCATATATATACACATATATGCATACATACACATACATATTTGTTTATTTTAAATGTTTTTTAAAATCTTTAGATACTAGTTTTTGTTCATGTTTGGTACAACTTTATTCATCTTATGGAACTGATTGCTTTTACAAAACCTTTTCCAATATTTTCATATTACCTGTGCAATAATACAGTAATGTGAATAAAAACAAGAGATGTGGGAAGACGGCTGAATGGGAAGTTCCAGGAATCAGTCGCTCACCAAAACAGCTATTGAACTTGCAAGAACTATATGAATCAAACATTTTGAAGCTCTGGAGTCTAGGGAACACTGTAGTATCCAGGGAGGAGCAGGAGAAGAGGCTATTAATTTGCAGTAAATACCAGTGAGCTTCAACCTCCCTGCAACAGCTATGATCCCTCTGACCCAGGCATCATGGCCAGCAGCAGCGGAGACTAGAGCCCTGGTTCCTGGCTCAGCTTACTGATACCAGGTTATGACATAAACAACTAGTCCTCCAAACTGTGCAGATGCATGGCATAATCCAAGATCTCCATCTTTTATCAGCTACTTCAGGTCACCACTCCAGGTACAAAGGCTTCAGAGGAATAATAAAGATTAAGGAAAGTGATAAGGGCTGTGTTAAACAGAGAAATGCTGAATTAAGAAAATGCAGCTTATGAGAGCCACGGAGTATACACTTTCAATGGTTAGTACAAGGCATAGGGCTGTATAACATAGTGACTCCTCTGGTGGATGATAGACTCTAGTTAACAGAACAATTATGTAAATGTGCTTATGTAAACTACAGCAAATATATAATACTTAAAGAGAGTGTTAATAGCAGGTGGGTTTGGGGAAAAGTACACCAAATATAAGACATGGACCATAGTTAGTAGTAATATTTTGATGATGCTCTTTCATCATCTGTTACAAATGTTCCACAACAATGCAAGTTATTGGAGGTGGGGTGAGGTATGGGAGTCCTGTATGCTATGCATATTTATTTTGTAAGTTCACAATGTTTACTATACACTTGTTGTTTACGTAAGTTCGTGTATGCATGATAGACTTCAATAAAAATTTTAAAATAAAAAAAAATGCAGCTTAAAAAGCCATAAAGAAGCTCCTCTTACCTTTGCTGGCCTTTCCCCACCCCCTTCACATCACTGGTTGGAGTCAGCCTGCACTCCCATTTTGAGCCTTTTGCCCTGTTCCAGAAGGAGGAGCATGACTTCTGTGTGCTAGGAGAGGTGTGTGTATGCCTGTCCAAATCTATCTGGTGAATGTCTAAGAGATTGAACCAGGAGAATCTCAGGCTTTCCCTCTCATAGTTTGTACTTAAGACAGAGAAGCTGATTGCATATAGCAGGGACAGCAAGAGAAACAAAGTTGAAATGACCTGGGACAAAGGACTACCTGCATTCAGTCACTGGACAGAGCACCAGAGAGAAAGGACACAGTTAAGCTTATCTCTAGATGTCTACTGCTCAGTAATAAAGAATTACAAAGTATTTTTGTGTTAATGGCTCAATATTTCTTCTGACTGCCCCTCAAGCATGTCTATCAACAGTAATCTCTGTCAACTGCATCAATGAATGAGGGGTAAACTGAGGCTTACAAAAGGACCATGGTTGGCCTGGGTCATACAGAAAATCTGTGGTAAGGCTAGAACAAATCAATGTCTCCTGCCTCCAGGTGCACTTCTTGATAAAACCCCACTTCATTCTGACCCTCTATGATTAGGCAGGGTGAGAGGATGGCTATTGTTTTAATTTGACTGAGACTTATTTATATGCCATACAATCCATCCAGGTGCACATTCAATGGGTTTTGGTAAAATCACAGAGTTGTTCACTCATTACCACAATCAATATTAGAGCATTTTCATTTCCCCCAAAAGAAAAAGAAAAACCCTCAACCCCTTAGCAGCTACCTTTCAATCTTTCTATCTATCCCATGCAATACATAGCCACTATCAGCTTGAAAAGAAGGCTAGCTATGAAGGAGACCACAAAACAAAGCAGAACAAATTTGCAAAGACAGTGAAAGGTGCTTTTTGCTTTGGCTTGTTAGTTTTGAAGAGCTCCTGGCATTAGAGAAACTCTGTCATATAACTAACTGGATACAAATTAAGGGAGAGTGCAGGGACAAAATCCCAAAGCTAACATATTAAAATATTAAAATGTACCATGTTCAACAAAAGATTAGAAGACATACAAAGAAGCAGGAAATGATGGTCCATTCAAAGAAAGAAGAAAAAAATCCAGAAACCATCAATGATGACCAGGCTTTGGACTTACCAGTCAGAGATTTAAAAAATTGATCCTCAATATGCTCAATGAGATAAAGGAAAACATGGAGAGAGTCTTCAAGGACATGAGGAAAACAAGGAATGAACAAGGGAATCTCTCCTGAGAAATACTACAATTAATGAACTCTATATATGAAATGAAAAATTCCCTAGATGGTTTCAAAAGCATATTGAATGTGTGGGACTGTGGGAACATGGCTATTGGGTTAGGCAGATAAGGATCAGCTCTCACTAAAACAATGGGAAAGAGCCGGAAGCTGCCTTGGGGACCTGCTTTGGGATACAGCAAACCAGGATACTGCTTCACAACTCCCAGGAGAGGGATGGTCAGAAGAATGAAAAAGACAGAACAACTAATCATGAGTTATTAAACCTCCCAGCCACCAGGAAGGGCTCCCCTCCCCCAAACCAAGATATTAAGCAAAGGTAAAATTCCTGGTGAATTGTATCTAACTGAGAGGAGAGCAGATGTCTTCCTCCTTGCAAGTTCCTTTGGATATATATAGAATGGGAAGGTGCTCTGAGTCATCTGGGAAGGGACTGGACAGATAGGGAAGCCAGGGGAAAATCTAGGTTGTTTGCCTCTGTGGCTGGAAACAGCACACATATTGTGTCTTTAGGGCCTATAGCCTAGGGGAAGCCATTGGTTCCCTGTTCTAAATGGGACAGATTCTCTGTGAGAAAGATGGGTCTGGGAGAGGGGAGAGTGATTTCTTTGCAGTGAGTTTAGCCAGCTGGGCCCCTTTGAATATCTGATGGGACCCCAAGTTAACAGGGAGAGGGGAGAGATATCACGTCAGGTTGGCTGTCATGCCCAGCTGCTTGGTAAAGAGAGGAATTACATCAGTCTGATCATCTGGACTCTATCAGACTGCAGGGAATCTAACCCTGCCTGAGGGAAAAGGAGCAGATAGGCTTCTGAAAGGCTACTTAAACTAAGGTAGCAGAATAGCTCAGTGGAAGAATTCTGGCCTAGCATATATGAAGTCCCTGGTTTGATTCTTTGCTCTTCATTGAGAAGTGATCCACCAGGTTATCAGGCATCTACCTGAAAGTTTATGACAGGTAATATATAGACATTCATACTGTATTAACTTTTCTTGGTTCTATTTTTTTAAAGAAAATTTTCCTTTTTTTATTTCCCCTAATTTACTCACTAAAACATTGTTCAAAACCTGCAAAGGGCAGGCTGCAGGGTGAGTGATTGATGAACACGAGCAGCCTGAAAAGATACCTAGGGGTCTAAAAGAGAAGGCTGTTTTTCCTTATTTATTTATTTATTTTCATTTTTTCTTCTGTCACCTTTTAAAATGTTTTGCTGCTGTCTTTTTCCTTGTTTTTTGTTGTTGTTGCTTTGTTTTGTTTAATGATTTACTCTATCTATTCTATTTTTTTTCTCTCCTTCAACTTTATATCTTCTATTTTCTGTTGCTGTTCTTTCATTCTACCTCTTTTATTTGGTCTCCAATTTTTCTTGTTTTTTTTTCTCTCTCTCCTTTTTTTCTCTGTTTACTTTGTTTTTTTCATTATTTTCTTACTCTCTTTTCTCTTTTCTTTTCCCTTCTTCTCACAATTCCAGTGTTTTAATTCATTCCATATAGTTTTCTTTATTCTGTTTCTTGTTTCCTTGTTTCTATTTTACTTTTCTAATCTTATTCCTCTGTGTTCACATCACATAAGTAATCAATATCTATTAATTTAAAATACAAGCATAATGAAAGGAAAATAACCTACAAGGAATGTATTTGTAATACATTATTATTAATAAAATTAGTAAATAGCAGGAATGTGTATGATAAAGCTCACAGAAATCATTGTCAGTTGAAAGTCAAAGAGTAAGTTCACACAAAATGAGATCAGGCTGAAAAATATGCAGTTAAATTGTATACCAAAACTGTCTCTTAAAATGTTGTGGTTGTAGGGACAATTTATAAACCCCTTTTCCTCTCCAGGGTTCAAACAAACTCAGAGATGAGATTGTAAGGGCACAGTTTGAAAAATTTTGACAAAGTGTGTCAATGCATCCTACATTCCAATATAGAAAAAAGCATTTTCACTCAGATTGCTCATGCCTCCACCCATCCATTACCCACCTAGGACCACTGTACTCATCATACTGATTTCTTCAACTGTAGATTGGTTTTGTTTCTTTAGAACTTCTATAAAAACAACCACATATCTTTCTCACAGATCTGATGGTTTTGA
>JAQZBX010040588.1:0-22623 GCA_029593785.1 Cabassous unicinctus | reverse complement strand
GAATTAGATACAGCAATTGCTACTTCTCTGAATATAGCAATATGGGATGTTATTAAAGCTTCACCTTTCTCCTAATTATGTTCAAGGAATATTTTGAGGATGCTATTAGAAAAACTTTAGAGAGGTAAGCGTTCTTTCTTGTCATGTTGAATGAAGTAATAAGATAAAAGAATTATTTGCTCATTTGAACATACATTTAGTAGTGTCCAGACACTCACAGTGTATCCTGGAGGAAGGAGCTAATATGTTGAAAGCATCACCTTTAGCTCATGTCAAAAGGCCCTCCTCATCCAAGTCATCTTTGGCTAAAAAAAACTATTATTTTCAATGGGTTGCTGTTTGGATTTTATTTTACCTTATGGGAACAATTTGATGAAGTGTACTGATCCCTAGTCTAAGGAACATGAATATGAGCATACAATTTTGAATATTCTAATAGTTATACATTGCTAGCACTAATCACCTCATTCTGTTGAGATTTCTTATCCAACTTGCAAGTGAAACCAAAGATATTGGGTCCATTTATCTTCTGTCAAGAGCAAAAGAAATGAAGCCCATCATATCAGAAGGGCTTAAGATTCTAACGTAAAACAGGTTCTCAAAACACATCCCTGAAAGTGATTTGTTGAGGATAAACACTTGTATAATAAAATGGGATTCCATTTTTTTCTGTATTCTGTGCACAAAATTCAACTTAACATAACAAATATTCGCAAATTGAGAATATCAAAACCTGCCCTCTGTGTATGTCAATTAATCTAATATTTTAAAGAACATAATATATCTAGGAAGAAATTTGCAGTAGAACTATAGAAAATATTCTAGAATAACTAGAGAACTGAAGTATAAAAAGCCAAACTCTTGGTTTAGAATATTTCCCTAATTTTGGTGCAAACCTCAGGATTTCTGAACATTTGGGTCCAGTCTTGCTGTATCTACAATGATTCCACATCAATTGTGAAAACACACACCTAAGTAGGAAAAGATCCTTAAAATCATGGCCCAGAGATTAGTTACTGGGAATCCTCTTCAAAAGCAAAATCATGCTGAATTATTTCCTGGAACTATCCTCATATCATTTCATTTTTGGTCTTATTCTAATGCTTAAAATCTCCCTCAACTATATGCAAATCCATTCTCTCTCTTATCTTTCCTCCTACCCTCCCTCCCTCCCTCTCTTGCTTTCTTTCTCTCTGTCTTTTTGTCACTCCCTCTCTCTTTCCTTCTCCTGCCCCCTTCCACTTTGTCAAAATTACACACACACACACACACACACACACACACACACTCATGCATCTGCATATAATCACATGCAAATAAATGCAGTATTTTGGGTATAATTTCAAGTGCACCTTTTTCCTAACTAAACCTCATTCTCTACCCAAAACCCCTTTTCCCTTACAAATTAAGATTCTGGAGAAAAATTGTCCTAGGAAATATGTGCTTTCTACATTTTGAAATAAAAAAAGAATAAGAAAATTGTAGAAGGAAAAGGAGAAAACCGAAGAAGGAAAAAGCTGATGTGTAAATGAGGTCTAAGTAGACAAGAGGATATGGATAGTATGAAATCCCAACAATGGCTAATATATCTGTTTTTATCAGATTCTTTTACTATTTATCATATTTATTATAAAGAAAAAAATGTGAAAGTGAAATTCATATGCTTAATTCTTTGATGAATTTAGCATAAAATATTTAAGTACCATAAATTATATGTACTATATTCCAGGCACCTTATTATATATTTTACATATACCCATTAATTTATCTTCATTATGTCCTTGTCAGGGTTTATTACTATCCCAATAGTTTACTGGAGAACATATTTACATTACTTGTGTGTGTGGGTGTTTATATATGTTTATTACAACCAAAGCCCAAGTTTACACAAATGCTAAGGGAAAGACTGAATCTGGGCCTTTTGAATGATTCTAAAACCCAAACATTTTTCACTATGGTGTAATACTTTTTCTCAAATACAAATACAGGTTAAAACCTTAATTTGTTCCCAAATTGTCATCCATATTTTCTAAATGGCCTCTCCTGAAAATAGCTAACAGGATTGTATTCCAGAGGAATATAAACTTACAAATTTGGAAATACTAAGGTCAAATTTTATACAAAACAAAAAAACATTTGAGGTCATGATGATTTAATCTCAAAGGTTTTTTTTTTTCTTAATTGGTGAATACTAACCATCATGTTCAATTCTTCTGCAACAATTTCCTCTTTTTTGTCAAGATGGCCCTTCAGACTGGGTTCTTGTCTATTTCTGGATTGTGCTACGGACTAGCAAATTGATGTGGAAAGCTTTGGATTCTCATGCAAATCTGTCATCAAAAAAGCATCTTTTGGGGAACCCTTGCTTAGAACACTTTAAATTAAAAGGTATAAGAAGGACCAGAGGGAAAATCTCCCATGTGCTTTTTCCAGCAGCCAAATGTACATACTTATAATTAAAGAAATAAAGCCAATACTATTATAGTTGTCATATAGACTGCTTAAAGGCTTGTTTCTCTTGGATTCATTTCTTCAAGGCCATCATATAAAAGGTTCAGGAATATTGTTATGTATGGCACTGATGAAATATTATAGATACTTGTTTTTCTATCTGTACTCTATCCTAGAATTATCTTCACAAAGGCTATATTCACTATTTTTTTTTGCCGTGGTATGAAATATATACTTAAGAAATGTTTAATTCTTCTTTATCATCTAACTGCATTAATGTGATGATAGAATTTCAAAAGAACATTACAATTTTCCTTAGCAAGACAAAATTGTTGCCATTATAATGGAGATTGGAAGACATTTCTAGAACTTTAATTATACCCATTTGAAAGTCCACAGTGATGTACACTTTTGAGTTACTAGGCACCTGTGAGTCTTAGGGTAATTTGAATTAGGAAAATCCACAATTCTTAATGAGTTTTTATTGCATTAGCTTTTGTTTTTTATGTTTGTCTTACTTTCCCCCTGGGTTGGGGGAGAGAGACAGTGCCAATAGAATCTAAAGGTAACAGAGTAGAATTAATCTTGCCCATTTGTTTAGAGCAGACTATGCACATGTATCCATGCCAGGTTCCTAAGGCTTATTTTATTTTACATGATTTTTCCTTTATTCATGCATTTTCCCTATTCCTTACTTGGCAACCCATTTCACTCTATGTGTTAGACAGGGTTCTCCAGGGAAAAAAACCTGCAGGAATTGTGTGTGTGTGTGTGTACATATGTATATATGTGTGTATATATCTATATGTGTCTTTGTAAATAACTATAAATTAAGGGAAAAGGTAACAATAAATGATTATATATATTTGGAAATTAAAAAAATATTCTGTTAAATATATTATTTAATAAATAAACAATATTAGAAATGTTTATAAATACCTAAAATTGAATGATAATCAATTGCTTTCCATTCTGACATGTAAAGAGCTTAGATAGTCATCACTTCTACCATCTCAATAAGATAAAAGCTGAAAAACTGCTTATCAGCTAAACTGAGAAACTTCATAGAAGGGAGTTTCCAGGGAAAACTTCCTCCTAGAGAACTGCAGAGATAGGCAAATAAAAAATGATCAAAATTTACCTGGAGCAGAAACCACAGGTTTAGTCAGCCACAGGAAGGAAAAGTAAAGGGTAATTGATGAATCGCTGGAGTCCAAGCATGGGCAAAATTTGTAGGTGGCCAGGAATTAGGGGCACCCCACACTTACATGAGTCTTACCTCCAGGAGCCCCATCTGATTCCGATTCTGAATTTCAGAGAAAAAACTCCTTCTGTTTCTAGCAGGGGAGTTGAAAACAGACCACTCTGAAATAAAACCAGAGCAGTCTCTTCTCATTTATAAATGCCTACCCTCAAGGGAAACCAAGGTGTGTATTTCCAGAGTCTAATCTACATGGGGAAAGGGAAATACCAACTTCATTTCTTTCTAGCCTCCTATATCATGTAAGGATTGAAAAAAATCATTGATATTTTGCTGTTCCACATCTTCCCCCTCACTTTATATGATCAATCTTTAATTTCAGCCATTCAAGTGGCAAGAAGCAGTATCATTTTCATTTGCATTATGACTAAAGATTTCTAGCATCATTTCTTGTATTATTTGCAAAGTTTAATCTTCTTTAACGAAGTATACATTCAAAATATTGGTTCAATTTTAATTTGGTTCTTCATTTTTTCTTATTAATATGTAAATATTTTATATATTCTAAATAATAATTCTTTTTAAAAACTATGTTTTTCAAATACTTTCTCCTAGTTGCATAACTTCTTTTTGCATTTTATTTATAAGCTCCTTATGGCCATTTTAAAAAAAAATCCTTTTAGCGTGCCTTTTTTTTTTCTTTTCTTTTTTTAAATATAGGGGCAAGGGATTGAACCCTGGCTCTCATATAGGGGAAGGTGCTGCCTATCCACTGAGCCATATGAGCTCCCCCTTTTCTTTCCTTGATCATGATTTTATACTGTATCTATCAACTCTTTGTCTATCCATGGACTGGAAGATATTCATCTAAGTTTCATTCATTAAAAATACTTTTATATTTTGTATAGGCATCTATCACCCATTTTGAATTAATGTGTGGATAATGTGTGAGGGTTCATTATCTGATATGGGTGTCCAATTTTTCCACCAATATTTGTTGAACACAGTATACTTTCTCTAAAGAATTACCTAAAGTCCTTTGCTTAGATCCAGTTGACCAAATAGGTGCAGATCTAATTCTGGATTCTAAGTCCAATACAAAGATTGTCTATCTTTGTGAAAATACCATACTAATTTGATTACTGTAAATTTATGATAAGCCTTGAAATTAGGAAATATGATTTCTCCAAATTTATTCCTTTATAAACACATGTGGGCTGATCTAGATGAATTGCATTTCCATATAAATGTTAAAATTATATTCTAAAATTCTAATAAGAAAAAATAGTTTGTGTTTTTTGGGGAGAATAGCACTGAATCTAGGAATTAATTTGTGGGTGGTACAAATGACATCTTAAAAATGTTGACTTGTTTCATGAATGAGAACAGAATGTTTACCCATTTATTAAAGTGTTGTTTAAGTTCCCTCTTCAAAGTTATGTAGTTTTCTGTGAAGATGCCTTGCATATATTGTGTCAAATATCATTAACTACTAACTTTTAATTCTTAAATTTTAATGTCCTAAGTATTTTAAGAATTTTATAATATAATTTTAAAAATTCAATTTCTGATTACTTGTTACAAATAGTCTTTGCAATCAATTTATGTATATTGCTTTCATATTTTCAAACCTGTGAAGCTCACCTATTAATTAAAAAAAGTTACATCATCCAGATTAGATCAGTAGAAGCAAAACTGTCTATATTTTTTGGTGATATGGTTGTCTAAGTAGTAAATTTTAAAATCTATAAAGAAATTCTATTATATTTTATGAGTATGACAGAAATGCTGGCCTAAAAGAGTGAGTTCAGATACTGTTCATTCACTTGTGTTCCTTTTTCTGGAAGTGTTTGAGTAGAATTGGAAGTATTTGTGTCTTAATACTTGATAGAAATATAAATGTAGCTGTTTGGATCTGGGGATTCTTTGAGGGAAGCTTTGAAAAAAACAAATTTTATTACTTTAAGATATACAGGACTATTGAAATGATCTTTTATTTATTTTAATGTGCTTTTTAAATATATAGTATTCAAGGATTTTGCCAATTCTGAATTGTTGAATTTATTGATCTTAATGTTTATAATTTTCCCTTATTTTCCTTTTAAAGTCTTTACAATGTATAATGTTAATACTAGTGTCATTAAGAAATAAAATGTTTAGTAATAAGTGATCTAAGTGCCCTAAGTATCAAAATGTAAAAGCAAATTAAATCCAAACAATATAGATACAAATATATATTAAAAACAAAGAAAGATTTCCCAAGGACATACCTAACATTTCTAAATAGAGAATATCAGCAAAGACAAAAATTTGGTTCTATAAAAGGATTAATAAAAATCTGAAGAATTTAACTTAATCAATGAAAAGAGAGAAAAAACACAGAAAGCCAATATGATGGAATGATTATATATTGCTCCTAGTGGTAAAAAATTGTACAGAAACCTTAAAATACTCTTTGAGGATAACCATTAAGTCTATCCTAAATTATGTTCCAACTATTCTATTTCTAGATATTTATTTACAAAACTATTAATTTGCATGGTGATCATTAAAGTACCATCAGTTAGCATTATTTGAGAGTTACATACCTGGTCTTAGTTGGAAAAATGAGTTTAATGAGCATATCCTCACACCTCTAGAAATTAGTGTTCTTCCTTGCAATAAATATTAAAGAACATATGAGACCATTAATTTCATACAGGGAGAAATAAATTACCCTTGGGATTAAAATGAGATCTATTACACTGATTTCTTTATTTCTCAATTGATTTTTCAGGCCAGTAAAGGGTAGATGGATAAATATCAAATATAAATTTAAAATTTTTGACTAAATTATACATTTAACTTCTCAATTACCACAGAATATGGCAATATGTCACCATATGGCCCTCCAGGAAAGTCTGAAATTTCACTAAAATAATCACTAAATTTTAAAATTATAACCCACTGCTCAATATTGAACTGCATTAAATGCTTTGACATAGATGATTTTTTGTAAATACCCTACCTAGTCCATGTCAGTAGCCCACAAAATTATGTTTCTAAATCATTTTGCATGGTATAATTAGTACTTGATTTGTAGTTTCTTTTAACTTCTAAGTTCTATTATCTTCATGCATTGCCTTCATCATAGCAAGGAATAATTAACTTTGTGGTACTTTCTATCTTTTTTATTCCACATTCATTGTGTTAATCCTTCAAAAATAATACTTGGCACCTGTGATGGTTAAGTTCATGGGTCAAGTTGGCCAGGTTATGGTGCCTAGTTGTTTGATCATGAAAGCACTGTTTTGATTGTTACTGTGAGACTATTTCATGGATTAAAATTCTCAGTAAATTTATTACATCGATGGCTGATCACATCTAAAACTTAGGAGATTGCCTTCAACAATGAGAAAAGTCCCATCCAATCAGATGAAGATCTTTAAAGGAGAAGTAATGATTTCAGCAGTCAGAAGGGAGAATTTCCATCTCTAATTCAGCCTACCCAGCATCTACTGGGAAATTCATTGAAAATCTTCATTGGAGTTCTCAACTTGCAGCCTGTCTTAGAGAATTTGGAATTGCCCATTTCCACAATCTTTTGAGCCAATTCTTATAGAAAATCTCATAATATTTACATAATATATATATTAATATATACTATACATGTAATATTTATATATTTAGTTCTTTTCCCTAGAGATACTGATTACAACACCAGTACATTCCATGGCATTTATCATCTCTGAACTTCTCAGAGTATAGATTATAGGATTAAACATAGCTGCAATGGTGGTGTAAAATAATACCTACCCTAAGGATAACATATTTGCACTAAGTAGTCTAAGGTTAGCAAACAGTGAAGGACCCAAAAACTATGCAGAGTGATATGAGACCCACAGGGAGAGAGAGTTTGCATCTTCCCACATATGCATCATTTCATAGGTGAATAATGTAATGACTTAAGACAACACAAGTTACTAAGGCAACCCTACCTGAATTCTCAACCACAAGGACACCAGTGATGTAGGTACCATTACAGGAAATATTTAGCAATGTGAAAATATTGCAGAAACAGTGATAATCTGACCACAAAAGGGCAATTGGATTGTTATGGATAATTAAGGAAACGATGGACTGCCCCACCACATGCCCAAGCAGCTAGGACTAGAAGATTGCATTTGTCACTGTTCTTGATAATAATGTAGTGCAGAGGATTGCAGATGGCAATGTAGCTATCAAAGGATATGGAAGCAGTAATGCAGACCTCAATACCTCCAAAGAAATATGTGGTAAAGAGCTAAAACTTGCAATTTTTGTAGGAGATGGCTTTATCCTCATTAATAAGTCACCAGTCAGTTTGGCTGAAACACTAGAGATTTAGCATATTTCCATACAGGATAAATGGCTGAGGAAATAGTCCATGGGTTGGTGAAAAAGGGAGCTGCATTGAATTGAGGACAGGATCAGGAGGTTTACTACCAAGAAGGAAACAAAACAAAATAAGACAAACAAAAGCAAAATATTTGTATATTCTGGCCATAGGAAAGTCCAAAAGTGACTAATTCTGAGATGCTCCTATTCCTTTCCATATATCTCAAATGAGTTAAGATCATAAAATGTATCTTATTCCTGTAAATTATGTCATTTATAAAACAACAAAAGTTTAATTTACCTAATGAAAATAAAATGTTTTGCCTATTTTTAAATGTATTGCCTTAGCCATAGGATCAACTTTCCTTCCCAGCATAATCTGAAACACCTCCCTGAATGATTAAAAAATGAATCATTAAATTCAAATATTTAAAACACCGTTGTTTTATTTGGCAAATTTGAATTTGCTAAAGCTACTGAGAAAATCAGTATCAGGTACAGAGTGTTTAGTAGTTAAGTGTAACCATATATCAAATCATTAAGTAGTGGTTAATTGTCCTACTCTTTAATTATTACAACTGATACAGATCGTTAATGAAGTGGTATATTGTTAATTATCAAATGCATTTATGTACCTAAAATAAATTGATTTAAATAATTTTTATATGTGGGTTGGTGAACTACTTAAAGAAGATCACTCGATTAATCTAAGTCCACAATTCCCAATACAAGTGAGTCAGATCACAGGAATCTCAGTAATGTTTTAGAATCAGTAAGTTATATATTGTTGATACTAGAATATACAATCTGGATTCTCATTCAGTTTGGTGCCTTATCTCATGTGTAAAGGCAGAACTGGCTGTGGGAAGAGTATCATGGGATGTAGCAGTGGGAGAAACTGCTGTGAATACTCATTTTTGTTGAAAACATTATGGAATTTGACAAGTTACCTGATCACTCAGTGTTCCTGAATAGTTATGCAAAGCTTTAACTGGTAGTTAATATAAATATATGGTTGAGAATTCTCAGACATTAAATCATTTTGAAATAATTGTAGTGAAGTTTTACCTAATGTACATTCTATAGGTCAAATTCTTGCTTGCTGTCCACATCATTATAAGTGTTTAATATACAATGGCTCCTAAAGTCCCATCCTGAATTCTGAGGGAACATCCTACTATGATCACTGCTGTTAACAGAGATGAAAGGGAAATATGAGTAGATTCAGGTGAGAGCAATCATTGTCATTAAAATATGTAATATTTTTGACAAGAGAAATAGAGGCAAATCCCTATAAAAGAATTGAAATAAAATGATGAAAAGAAAGATACATTAAACAACCACTGTGTAAGTCCTTAAAACAATGGCAACATAATCAGAGGAATGTAAAATAAACTAAGCAGTTGACAGCATTGAGCTCATTGCTTAAGTTCCTTAAGCCTCATTTTCTCAATTATATCATTGTGAAATCATTTCAGAATTCAGAAATATGGGGAATACATGAGTAGTATGAAATACTCTAGTGTCATACATGGTTAATGCCATGCATTTTTTTTTAACTTTTTTACTCTTTTTTTTGAGCAGCTTAGCAACTGCAATTGTCCAGCACATATATACAACAAATTCAAATTAAGAAGCAAGTAAGAAAAGAAAATAAAAGAAAAAAGAAACAAAACATAGGGTAAATTGGGGTGATGAAGTAAATTTCAAAATTTACAATTCATTAGTGAAAAAAAGATTCTGTTGATTGACTATTTTAGGAACATTTTAACACTAATTCCTCATCTGATTTTTCTATTACCATAAAAATATTGTGAAATTATCACTTTCATTTAAAAAAAGAATTAACACCAATCCTGTGTAAGCTCTTCCAAAAATTGAAGAGGAAGGAAAATTATCCAACATATTTTAAGAAGTCAACATCACCCTAATACCTACATTCTTAGTAGAAGAGCTTTTAATTAATAGTCAAGTATAGAATGAAAAACTTTTGTTTGAATCTCTTCATCACACATTACATATTATTATATTAATTCAATAGCATTATATATGGAAATATAGCTGATGCAGTTCAGGTTAACCATAGCTTCTGTTAACTTAGTTGGAATCTCCACACTGATGGAAAGATAACAAAGAATTGGTAAACACCTGTGGCATTTTTTAATATAAATTTTGACCATGATTTCTATCATTGATACTCTTCACCTTTCCTAAAATAATCTGTGATACATCTTCAGCCCTAATCTTGTCACTATCATTCCACAAAAACTCATTTTTAATTCCCTCCTCATTTATTTCAAAGATTATTTTAACCATGTCACAATCAAAATTTTACAAAATCTTTTGTAATCAATTGGATCTTAACTACAATTGAATTTATTTCTGTGGTGAGCTTTAAGATTTAGAATTCACTTATAGACAAGTCTTATAGAGTAAGTCCTCTCTGTATAGCTCCATTTGTACAATGTAAATATTTCCTCACCTATAAGTTAAAAGAATATTTTTTATTTTGAAATAATACTTAAAATATTGTTTTGGACAACTCAATGTAATTGCCTAATCATTTAAATGGACATAAAAGGAAAACATTATTTTAACCAATTGCCAGTATATAAAACACACCTTAATTGTTCTCCCCCCTCCAGTGAAAATAAAATGAGAAAATTATGCTTTACACATCAAGAGATGACTCCAAAAATGTAAAGTTAGTATAGTACTCAGGCAAAACCATACAAAGATCTATATGCCTTTATTGATACAAAATCAATATCATTGCTAATTAAATGTGTTCTGTCATTCAGACTAGTCATTTTTAGTGAAAAAATTGTCTGAAACACCAGTTTTTTCCATTCCCAAGGCCATAAGCGATTTTCATTTCCCTCCTTGGACATCCCTTTTTTGGGGCTAGTTTTCCCATAAAAAAATGATTTTTCCTATATTAAACA
Organism: Cabassous unicinctus; assembly: GCA_029593785.1. Classification (NCBI taxonomy): domain Eukaryota; kingdom Metazoa; phylum Chordata; class Mammalia; order Cingulata; family Chlamyphoridae; genus Cabassous; species Cabassous unicinctus. Next base: position 11,670 of record JAQZBX010040588.1, on the reverse strand, counting down.
GCCACTTGAGTTCTATCCCCTTAATTTTATAATACAAAGGAACTTTAATTTCTATTCTGGACTTAGCTATTAATTTTATTAGTGAATTCTGCAATTGACTTGATTTACTTCCAAAACAATTTCTTCATCCAAATTGAGAGACTTAAATCTCCTTTACCTAAAACAGTGAGTGCTGAGTTTCAAATATAAAAATAAAGAACTTTGAAAAGATAAGATACTATGTAATAAATATGGAGTTATATTCAGTTTGACATTCATAAAAGAGTAACAATATTTAAGAAAGTTAAAAATTCCTTGAGGTTTTCCTGGGTTGAGTATATACAGAATGCCTTATTAGCATTTAGAAAGTAAGGAAAGGAAACAAGAGTTATCTGAGCTCAGAAATCAAATGCATAAACCATTAAAGATGTCCAATTGAAACAATAAATTTAATGTTAAAATCCCCACTGTTTCTTTAACCTAATTATTTCACAGAAATCCATGATATCTTCACTCTTATTGTCATCGAACTACTTCAGCCATTCTAATTATATGTTAGGTGGAAATGGATTAATAAATTAAGCCAAATTCTCTAATTCTATAAAAATATAGATAGACGTCAAACACAAACTATAAACTCACCCTGTTTCTTTCTCCAACATATGTAGAAGAAATCGTTACCATCATAAATATCACAGGTAAGAACGGCAGTTAACAAAGTCCAGAGAAATAAGATAAACACAGATTCCAGTTTAAAGATAACTCCACTGGATTTTCAGTGCCCTGTTTGGATTCTTTGCGTAAGTTTATTTATCAGGTAGTTGATGTTGCAGGGAGAGTGTCTTCTCACTACCTTATATAATGCAAATCACTTTTTCTTAATTAACACTTTGTTGATGTTTTACCAAAAGTTTTATATATTTTTCTTATGGGAATTCTCTCCACAACTAAGCATAATTTTTCTGTCACTGAGTGACCTACTTATCACAAGCTCTTCAGGCAACTCTTTGAATTTGTTAGTATCCTAATCACAAAACAAAGAAGTCTTTGAAAATCAGAGATTAACTCTGTATTCAACTCCATTTAACAATTAATTATGTATCATAGGAAGTAAAAATAAATGATGCTTATGTCATATACAAGAAGGAAAGAGAAATAATTTAACACATAGTTTCTAATCTTTCTTCAATTATTGTGGATCCATTCCCATGCTTTTCCTCTCATTGAGTTCTCTCATTCCTCATTGAAATGCTGGTTATTCTCATAATGTTCAGTATGTTACTGGATTTAATCTAGGTTCTTGACTTATGCTGCAGAAATGAATTTCAGAGCATGTTGGGTTAGTTAGACCAGTAATTTATTAAGGTAGGGAGGGAAGAGAAATGGGAGAAAATAACAGATCACAGGTCCTCAGTAGATTGGATGGGGCTTAAGAGCAATAAGGATGGCTGATTTATAAACTACAATTTCCCATTATAGATCATAAATGTCCAGGTTTTACTTCTGTGTTGATCCGCACAGGGGGGCACTATGAGAGGAGGTCACAGAAGCCACAAGTGCAGAGAGCAGGCCAGGAGCCAAGAGCAGGAGAGCGATTTGACCTTTGTGCCTGCTTTTAAAACTGTTAATTATTCCACCCCTTTGTTAATGGAATGGGGCGAGTGCCAGGTGTTTGCTGTTTTGACTGATTATCTTAGCCATCAATACCCCAGGAGGGCCCAATTATAAGGCTTCTGAAGACTATTTGGGGCTTCTCCTGGCTTCCAGGAGAAATCTTGTGATGGTCTTCTAGCAGCATCTTGGGGTATTGATGTCCACATGGACTTATTGCCAGGTTCCAGATCCATCTATTGATTGCCTGTTTTACTAGCCGGCTTCATTCCCTCCTCTGAGAGTTTACTCCTTTATTCTTAAAGGGGTGCTGAAAGGAGATGTTCATTCTTTTGTAAGTACTTCCTGCTGGATAGTGGCAATAGGCCCTACCTGACAAGATGTAAAACCTCTGGCTATTCGGTTGGAGGAAAATGGATCTGGAATCTTGAGTGAAGCTGGTTAAAATCCCCATATGGCTAACAAGATGTTAATCCTGGAAGAAATAAATTTAATTAGAATCTTGAGCACATATGGTACCATTCAGAGGATACTGGACCACAAAAATAGAGAAGGCCAGGTGCCTGTAAAGGCTGCATTTTCCCAAAGTTGGTGGAAAACAGTATTCCTCTTTCAGTTGCATTATGCTGTTGGTTAACTCTAGAGAGAAGAGATTGCAATAGACAATGGGGTTAGGCATAAATTCCCAATCCCAGTTCCTATGGCTGAGGAGAGGAATGAGAAAAGGCATTGCTCTTTTTAGCTAAGCTATAGGAGATAAAAACAGACAAAATTTCTTAAGGGGTGCCTGGTTTGCCCTCCCCCTAACAATAGGCACCTGGGATAGAGTTAGAGGAAACAGTTGGCTTTGACATAGACACTACTTAGCTTTGTTTCTTGAAGAGTTATCTCAGGCCATCCAATGACTGGCACTGGTGCATCTTGTCAGATACTTCTATTGAGCTGGCACTTTCCTCGGCAGCTGGCTTCCCTCGGGATTAGTGCACCAAGATGGAAATTGACTTAACTTTAATACCTGTGGGAGTGATCAGAACTATAGAATAAAGTTCCTTCCACTTTGGCTGTAATTGAGAGACCTGTTTTCTTAAGTTTTGATCAGAACCTGGTTTCCAAGTCCTTGTTGAGGAAAGGTTGTCCATGGATCATCTCAAAGGGGCTAAGTTTAAGTGGGTCTTAGCCACCTCATTTGCCATTTCCCTTCTGGTGGGAAATGTGTATCCCTGACAGGATGGCATGTGGGTGAAATTTATCTGCCAGTCCTTCCTAGGATGTGATCCCTACATCTGTCCATGGGGATTTAAGGGGGGAGGATGTGTACAATTAATGATGCCAGTTGTTTTAGTTATTAACTCCTGGTAACTTTTTGACTGTTTTCACTAGGTCCTGTCCTTCAAAAACCCATTTAGCTAAGCTGGTTAGGGCATCCATCCGCTGAGGAGTGGCTTGGTGAAGTCCATGAAGGACCTTCCACTGCACTGCTCCTGGCAGGTAGACTTGAATGTCCTTACAAAACCACCCATCAGCTTCCACAGTGAACCCAAGTCTATCTGTCTTGGTTTGTTAATCCAGGGTGTAACAATTGGGAAGTTTGATGTAATTATGAATTCCAAAAATATAATTGGATCATGCTTGTAAACTGATCTGTCAATCTGGGCATGATTAAGTTATGATTAGGGCATTGAGCCCCACCCCTTGGTGTGTGGGGAATCAAATATAAAAGGCATGGCAAGAACAGAGTTGAAGCAGTCTTTTGAGAAGCAGTTTTGATGTTGGAAAAAATGCCCCAGGAGAAGAGATGTAAGCCATTCACCTGATTGTCTACAGCTGGCCTTGTGGAGGAAACAGAAGCTAAGCCTGGAGAGAAACAGAGCCCCGGGAAAAGAAGAACCCCAGAAGCCTTAACCCTGGCAAATGCTGGCACCTGTCTTGCTCTAACACGTGGCAATGGACAGTGGTGAGAGAAGAAACTTAACGCTTTATAGCCTGGTAACTGTGGACTTCTACCCCAAATAAATACCCTTTATAAAGACCAACCCATTTTTGGTATTTCACATTAACACCCCTTTGGCTGACTAATACACAGGGTATACTATGGAACATTAAGTACTGGTACAGGTGCTGGAACAGGGGTAAGAGGATACCTGGGTTAAGCCATTCATTAACTACTTAGAAAATGAAGTTTACAAAGAAATTTAACATGTTCAGTGTCCCTCTGCATATGATCTATAATAGAAAAGATATCACCATAACCATCAAGCATATATCTAGAGTAGGAGAGATATAGGTACAGTACTTAATATTAATTAATGCACTTCCCAATGTATAAGATTTTTTCTTTGAGTTTTAAGTAATAGATTTAGGTTCCAGGTTTGCAATACTTTACATGTTATCTCTCCATGGGAGCAGGCCATAATGCCAATTGTGTTAAGTTCTAATCACAGTACTCTGGTGATCATTGCTCCATTCGGTATGTCTTTCACAAAGCCAATGTGCTGCAGCACCATTGACCCTAGAGAGAAGCTAGGAAAGTAGGTTCCAGTATTCTACTGGCCTGGTGTATAGCACCCTTCAGCACTACAAAATAGTACCAGTCTGGAGGTGACATCCATTGTGTATTTGGTTATATTGAGCCAGCGTTGGCTGCTGCAGGAGTTTGAAACTGCAGTGTAGTCTCTATCCACTTCAGGAGCACAATCAGAGATGTAGTAGTTACCTTTATTGTTTTACGGGTCAGTGACCAACCTCACCAATAACTCAAATGGAGAGGCAACCTGCAGTGTATTGAAGGCCTGTTTTGAATGCACAAGAGAATTTGACAATGCTGAGGTCAATCCCTTGATTTTTATACACTTTTACCATGAAGACGTTAAGTAGCAGATATTTTATTTTAGCAGTACAGGAAAAACTACTTTCCATTTTTTAAAAATGAAAATTGAAGATTTCCAATGGAATCGAGAGTATCTTTTGATACTACCACTTGAATATGCAGATTGAGGTGGCTTCTGACAGGTTTCACTGCTATGAAGTTACTTTTTGACATTAAAAGCAGTTTAGGCTTTTAGTTAGTAATGGCTTCTTGGAATTAGCCATTAAAATGCTTCAGTTTAGAGGATACTTTTTATAAACTCTTTATAATTTACTGTAACCACATAGACTGGTTAATTTACCTGAGACTGTAATTAACATCCAATGGAATTTGTAGCAACTTTGCTAAGTTTTCTACTTTTCTAGCAGTTGAACCAATTCTACTTGTAATTTATACATCAACTCCGCTCGCAAGGCAGTATTGACATTGAAATACTCATTTTCAGGTTACCTTTCACTGTTATCCAATTTGTAACAGGTGAACCCCAAATATGATTTCCTAGGCACAATCAAACTGATAAAGTTAAAAACAGATTTTACAGTTGAACACAAAGTTCAGCACAGATTAAAAGAGAGAACTTTATACCCTTAGCATTTGTGGGAACTCTTTGATCTTAATTGATGGCACATGAGGTTTTTTATTCTCCAGGAGAAGTTTAGTAACCGGTTTGGATCTTGATCTCTATTCACACCTTTTATAGGCACAACTGAGTTTAAACTGAGAAGGTTCTTTCTAACAGGGAGTTAGTTGAAGTTTGAGGTGTATTTCCTCATTTCTTTAAGGAGACATGACCTGAGGTTTCTGGCCCTCAGATCAATCTATTGACTTTTACATTGATCTAACTGGAATTCAGGTTCTTATACAGAGGCTGATCTCAGCTATACTGTGGCCATGCAGACCAGCAGTAGGTAGAATTTTCTGATTCTTTTGAAGACACTTCAATGGGGAATTTAATGGTGGGCTAGAGACCATGCCCATTATACTAGGAAGAATGAAGAATGAAGAAGCACTTTTTAGTCAACTGATCTGTTGTCCCAGAGTCCAAGTTTGACTAAAATGTCCACCACTCCAAATTTGGAGCTAATGCTCTGGTTCCAGCATTCTGAATTCCAGAAGCAGGCACTCACAGGCATCCTTGTGGCCACCCTAGGTCTTGGGATATGTCTGAAACCCCAAAATTCAGATCAAAGCACCCAAGCTGACTTGTGGGAGAGAGAGGAGTTGCCCCAAACTGAAGCATCTGAGATAAGTCTCAGAAGACATTTGGCTGCTCTCTGAATGGATGGGCCCAAGGAATTTCTTGGGGTCACTCAGAATTACTGCTCTGCTTCTAAGCACCCCTGCATTTCAGGGTCTGAGACTGACTGCACTGTTACCCAAACCAAGCATCTGAGATAAGTTCAGAGGATGATTAGGCTGCTCTCTGAATCAAAGTGCCTAAGACTTCTTAGGTCTTGAAGGACATTCAGAATTATGTCTCTGATTCCTAACACCTCAGGAATCAGAGACCCAGCCTCCAGGCATTGCCAGGACTGTTGTGGACTTGGGAGACAGACCAAACAGCTCTTGGGGTTGGTGTCCAATGGAAGCTACCAAGCTGAATTGTGCTCCTTCTTCCTATTCTTACAGAGGCCTTAAAAAGAATTCCAATTTCATCTTTATAAATTGATTTATGCTGGGAAAGGAATGCTATAGACTGGAGTTTTTTTTTGGCATAATGAAATGGTTCTAAAACTTTTTGTGGTGATGAGTGCACAATATTGTAATTATACTAAAAGCCATTGATTATATGCTTTGGATAGATCATATGGTATGTGAATATATCTCAATAAAGCTGCCTAATAAATAAATAAATAATTGTGTAAGTATAGCCAGAAATAGCAGCTATGTATAGCAGGGGAAACAGAGATTGAGAGGTGAAGAATTTTCTTGTTTACTGTTTGATTTTATTATTATTATTATTGAAGTAATGAAAATGCTCTAATAATAATTGAAGTGATGAATGCACAGCTATGTGATTATACCAAATACTATTGATTGTAAATGAATCATTTACTTCCACCAAAAAAAAAATTAGCATTCTACTCTTATGACTTTCCTGTCTTGTAGTTTCCCAGTTAGACAAGCCATCTAAAGGCCTTTAAATGATTAGAGATTAAACATTTTAACACAAACCTGTAATGAGAAATTAAGTGGTAGGCAGTAGAAAGGTAAAACATGGGTAAAGGTTAATTATGAGAGGAATCCTGGCCTGTGACCACCTTGGGAAGGGAAATCCCACAGCATCCATCTTGGCCCTGCTTGCCACTGACTAAGGTGTGTCTGCAAATACGTGGGCCCATGGAGGACAAGCCCCCAGCTCTGAGTCATTGCTTTGCCATGGCCAAGGGGAGAGGGTGATAGGAGGTAATGGCCTGAGGGCAAAGCTAAACAGCCTTTAAAAAGCTTTGCAGCACCCAGCAGCACTTGGCTGGGGGACCTCTGTCTTGGCATGGCCCCATTTGAGCCCGTGCCCTGTGCCCCAGCTGTCCTGGCCAGGGCCAAGTCCCACAAGCCTGAACAAAGGGCATGAACACAGAGAGTTCCCATGACCCAGCCTCTTCCCTCCTGGGAATTCATCCTGTGGAGGCTCATAGGTGAACCTGCTTAAAATGGATAAGCAAAATAAGACATTAAACAGACTGTAGGCCATAGTTACACTCACCAATAATGTCCTGGGCCTGACTCACCAATAGGTTATAGAATTTAATCTAGGTTCTTGACTTATGCTACAGAAATGAATTTCAGAGCATGTTGGGTTAGTTAGACCAGTAATTTATTAAGGGAGGGAGGGAAGAGAAATGGGAGAAAATAACAGATCACAAGTCCCTGGTAAAAAGTAAGGGGCTGAAGAGTGATAAAGAGGGCTGATTTATACACTACATTTTCCCATTATAGATTATAAATGCCCAGGTTTTACTTGTGTATTAATCCATGCAGGGGGGACACAGAAAGAGCAGGGCACAGAAACCACAATGGCCAAAAGCAGAGTGGGAGCCAGGAACCTGGAGTAGGAGAGCAATTTGAACTTCTTGCCAGCTTTTTAAACTGTTAATTATTCCACCCCTTTGCTAATGGCATGGGAGGAGTCCCAGGTGTTTGCTATTTTGTTTGATTATCCCACCCATCAATCCCCCATAAGGGCCAAATTATAAGGCCTCTGAAGACTATTTGGGGCTTCTCCTGGCTGCCAGGAGAAATATTGAGAGGGCCTTCAAGTAGCCATCTTGGTGTATTGATGTCCACATGGACTTATTGCCAGGTTCTGGATCCATATATTGATTCCCTATTTTACAAGCTGGCTTCATTACTCACAAAACAAATAAGTCTATGAAAATCAGAGATTAACTCTGTATTCAACTCTGCTTAATAATTAATCATGTATATTAGGGAGTAAAAAATAAATAATGCTTATGTCATATGCAAGAAGGAAAGAGAAACAACTTAACACACAGTTTCTAATCCTTCTTCAATTGTGGATCCATTCTTATACTTTTACTCTCATTGATTTCTCTCATTCCTCAATAAAATGCTGGTTATTCTCCTAATTTTCAAATTTTTAAATTTCAGATTTTTGAATTCATAAATCCAACACTATTCATGATGTTAATAATATGGATTTTCTAATTCCTCATACCATTCATAGATGAAAACTATGGATCATTATAGGGAAAACTGCCACATGTGACTCAAAAAATATTCATTCAAATAATGGAAGGTCATATACTCAAAGAAATAGTTTGAAGACATGTAGAATAATTTAAATATTCAAAAAATCAAATTATATCCGTATTTCCATAAATATTCCAGAGGTATCCAGATGCACATCATTTTCTAAAAACTGGGTAAACAGAAAATTCAAAAATTACCTTTTTCTTATTCCTATTCTATGACATTGACTATCCCTTGCATACTTTTTGGAACTGCCTTCCAAATAATCAACTCATTAATTGGATTTCCTTTAGATGCAACTTATCAGTCCCAATGAACAAAGATAGAATCTGGATTACAAATAGTATGCAACTTACAATTAGCCTTGCTTCCTGTGATTTAGACCTCTTACTCATTAGATATTCCTCTTGGGCTCAATGATTTAATGTTCCTCCTATGTGCAAATTGTTTCTTTCAGAGAAGAAATTTGTGGGGCTTTTTCTTTAAGGGTATTTTCCTTTCTTTAGTTTCCTTTATAGTGTCCAAGGAGAAAAGAATAACTTTAGGCTCACATATTAGTTAGTGATCTACATCTGTCTGCAAAGAGGTTTTATTGTGCTCTCTGATAGCATTATAATGGGTTTTGTTTATTTCCAAGTACCATTTTAGTAGATTTCCTAAAGTAATTGTGAACTTAGAAACTCAATCTTATTCTCCATAAATTAGAAAATCCATATCAAAATAATTTGGGAAAAAAACACATTTGACTGTATCTTAAGTCTCTCTGACTACCTCTTATTTCCTTATTTTGTTTTTCTTAAATTTCTTCTTCACTTATGTGTGCAAAGTTAAACCTATCTTCCCATGTGCTCTGTGAGCAGAAAAAATAATGGCAAGTCTCACAGAGCACTTGTACACTTTTCCCCTACACCAAGTGTTTTATTCAGTCTTCAAAGCAAACCAATGATATGGGCACTAAGATCATCCATGAGAAAATCATGTCTAAGGTCACCTTCCAAGAAGTGTTTCTGGTTTTTCTCTAGGTTCTTGACTATGTTACATAAAATAATTTAAGAACATTCCAGTTTAGTTAGGCCAGTAGTTTATTGAGGAAATGAGAGAAGAGGAGACAATAACTGATTAGGGGTTCTCAGGTATACTTGTGGGCTGGTCCAGGTAGAGAAGGGAGAAAAAGGGATGATTTCTCCTCTGTGAATGCTTTTTTAAACAATTATTGATTTCTTCTACTTGCTAATGTTCTGTGTAGGGGTCCCAGTTGTTTGCTATTTTGATTAATTACTCCACCCATCAATAACCCTAGGTGAGGGCCCAACGATAAGTCCCTTTGAGAATATCCAGAGCTTTTCCTTGATCAAGGAAATTTTCCTTCATCAAGGAAAATTTTTGTAGGTTCTTTCAATAGCTTTCTAGTGGGGGTCTTTATCATAGAGGATTTCCAGGTGGAATTCCATGGCCACAAGTTTCACTGCCGTGGATTTCTGCAAGGCTTTAGATTCATCTTCTCTTCCCCTAAACTAGCTTGCCTCAGTAGAGATGGCCAATAAAAGTCAGAAGAATAGCTAATTCTAGGGAAAATGAAGAATTAAAATATGAAAGTTCTAAAATATGGCCTCCAAAAGTGGACCTTGATCTACTTGATTCAGGGACAATTCAACTGTAACTTTTTGTCACTTTTCTTTATATATTCTATTCCATAGTTTAAAGGAGCCAAAATATTCAAGTCAAGTCTAATGTATTGTCCAATTCAGTGAAGCAAACTAGTATCTGAGGTTTGATTTGCCTACAAAGAATTAAATTGAAATCAAACCTAGGATTTTGATTTTCATTTTTCAGTCCAGGCACTTTTGTATAATCCTGAAACAAATCTACTTTTAACATTATTATTATTCTTTTCTACTAAACATATCGACAAGTCTAGGTTATGTTTTAATAGTTGTTACTTTTCTTTAGGGAGAAAAAATTATTTCCAGGGATGTTCACTGAACTTCCTCTTCTCTCTGGATTTTTCTAGCCTTACCATCATCCTAGAAGCACATTTGCTTCAATGGTTTTCCATCACTCCCACAATTGAAATAAACATCAATTATGTCTTTCTATTCTGGCTTCTTGTAAAAAATACCCATTTTAATGTAGTATATAAAATGTACTATCCCCCTATGTAGCATATCTTATATATACATATGGATAAAACAAAATTGGGTTTGCACTCCATGAAATTTTTTCAAAGTATTCTTTTAGTTGTTATGGGTTCACTAAATCTTCAAAACTGCTCTGATCTATTTACAGTGATAATTACACTCCAATTTTAAAATATTTTGATCCTTTTGATCTTGTATTTTCACCTATATTAACAGTGTATATTTTTTTTATTACTTCATATCATGATCCCACAGTTTTATTAAATAATGTTATAACATTTTAACTTGTTCATTGCTTTCTTAATGGACACTATCTTGACAGAGAAAAATATAATTATTTGATGATGTAATACAAGGAATTAATAAAATCCTAGGCCAAATGAACAATGGGATCAATGATTCATCAAATAATTTATTTTTCTTACTTATACTACCAGTTATAAGGATTACTAAAGGGGTCCTTGGGCTTGCTTTCAATAGGAAATTCTTTGCAATGAAAACGTAGTAAGGTATGAGCTAAAAATGAGGAATGGGCATTTAGTTAATAAGAACAGAAGCACAATAGGAGCAAAAACATTTTAAGAAGAAAAACTTGTTTTGTGTAAAGGCTTCTGTTAAACTTTAGTGAAAATTCTGCCTAAGATTATTTATGAAATATTTTTGGATAGTTTGAGTATGAAGATAATTTGGGCAGCTCTGAATGGAAAATGAATGTGCTTTACTCATTTCAAGTGCTTGTGTTATATAGGTATGGCACAATTTTTATACTTTGAGAGAATTGTTACGATTTATGTTTCCCTAAATAACATAGTGTCATCTCTGTAGATTTCTTTTACAAGAAGGTTTAGAAGAAATCACCATTGGTACCAAGCTATATAAAATGGAAGTAGTTGTATCACTTTTGCTAGACATTTTTAATGCTCTAAATAATAAATATCTATGTACCTTATCCACTAATCAATTAGGTTTCACATGCAAACTTTATTTATCATTTCCTATTTAAGTGGTGTTGATAACTTTATTTCTCATTTTGATATTATGAATGCAAAATATGGCAGATGGAAGTTTGTTGATTTTGCAAAAGTCAACAAAAAATAAGGTCAACTAAATCAAACCCTACAGAATCTTGGTTCATTGTAACTGTAATTCCCCAGTGCTATTACCTGTTGTATTAGTCAGCCAAAGGGGTGCTAATGTGAAATACCAAAAATGGGTTGGTCCTTATAAAGGGTATTTATTTGGGGTAGAAGTCCACAGTTACCAGGCCATAAAGCATAAGTTTCTTCCCTCACCAAAGTCCATTGTCACGTGTTGGAGCAAGACAGCGTTTGCCAGGGTTCAGGCTTCTGGGGTTCCTCTCTTCCC